>PISX010008717.1:0-23200 GCA_004024625.1 Mellivora capensis | reverse complement strand
AGACACTTCTCCAATGAAGACATACAAATGGCTATCAGACACATGAAAAAATGCTCATCATCACTAGCCATCGGGGAGATTCAAACTAAAACCACACTGAGATACCACCTTACACCAGTTAGAATGGCCAAAATTAGCAAGACAGGAAACTACATGTGTTGGAGAGGATGTGGAGAAAGGGGAACACTCTTACACTGTTGGTGGGAATGCAAGTTGGTGCAGCCACTTTGGAGAACAGTGTGGAGATTCCTCAAGAAATTAAAAATAGAGCTTGACCTATGACCCTGCAATTGCACTACTGGGTATTTACCCCAAAGATACAGATGTAGTGAAAAGAAGGGCCATCTGTACCCCAATGTTTATAGCAGCAATGGCCATGGTCGCCAAACTGGAAAGAACCAAAATGCCCTTCAATGGATGAATGGATAAAGAAGATGTGGTCCATATACACTATGGAGTATTATGCCTCCATCAGAAAGGATGAATACCCAACTTTTGTAGCAACATGACAGGACTGGAAGAGATTATGCTGAGTGAAATAAGTCAAGCAGAGAGAGTCAATTATCATATGGTTTCACTTATTTGTGGAGAATAACAAATAACATAGAGGACATGGGGAGATGGAGAGGAGAAGGGAGTTGAGGGAAATTGGAAGGGGAGATGAACCATGAGAGACTATGGACTCTGAAAAACAACCTGAGGGGTTTGAAGGGGCCAGGGGTGGGAGGTTGGGGGGGCCAGGTGGTGGGTATTAGAGGGCACGTATTGCATGGAGCACTGGGTGTGGTGCAAAAGCAATGAATATGGTTACGCTGAAAAGAAATTAAAAAAAAAAAGAAAATCATTTTAAAAACTAATTAATTAATTAATTAATTTTTTAAAAAGTGAACAAAAAGCAACATGGAGAAACTTCCAAAACTATGGAACATGAAGTAAGTTAGACTTAAAACACATAATTCTATTTATGTTTAATATCAAAATAAGCTAATTTTATGGAAACGGGAAGCAGATCAGTACAGTATTTGGGTAAACTGGAGCAGGAGTGGAAATTGTCTTCAAATAGGCCCAAGGGAAACCGATGGAGTGATGGAAATGTTTAAAACTCGATAGTGATGATGGTTTTAGAACTCTGTAAATTTACTAAAATCAGGGAGCTATCTATTTAAAATGAGTGAATTTTATGCTATTTAAATTACAGCTTCATAAAACTTCTAGAAATAAATCTAGTTTGGTATTCTAGACAAACAGTGAGAGTTGCTTGAATGAGGATATTAACAGGAGAGATGCACAGAAGTGTATAGATTTCAAATACATTTTGGAGATAAAATAAGTGAAGTCTTCCTAAAGCTAGATATTGGGTAGTGATGAAACATCTGACAAAGAGCTGTCTGACTTGAGAAAATGGGTATGTGGCAATCCCTTCTCAGAGAGTGGAAAGACCTATAAAGAAACAATTTTGGAGGAATAAACTCAAGAGCGCTGTGGTATATCTTGTCACTTTGCTGAGATGTCAGTGAGACATCCAACTAAAGACTAGTTAGCAGCTTGAGCTCATTTGTGATGTCACGGATGGAAATATAAATTTGATATGCTCAGCATCTAGGTGGTATATAAATCAGGGGGAGAAAAAGAAAATGCTTAAGGAGATAGAATAACAATAGTATATATACCAGGTAAAGAACCTGAAGAAACTCCAGGTAGAGAAATTAGAAAAAAAAAAAAAAAAAGCTATAAAAGGGGCTTCTGGGTGGCTTGGTCAGTTAAGCTTCAGACTCTTGATTTCAGCTGAGGTCATGATCTCAGGATCCTTGGACGGAGCCCCATATGGGCTTTACTCTGGGTCTGGAGCCTGTTTAAGATTATCTCTCTTTTCCCCCTCCTTTGGCCCTCCCCAGCTCTCTCTCTCTTAAAAGAAAAAATGGTGGGGAAAAAAAAAAAAAGTCTGAGATGAGCAACTTCTGAATTATCCAGTGCAGAAATAAAGAGCAAGAGATAGATTGGGGTAGAAACAGAAATATAGAAAATGATAGAGGTAAAATAGAGAAATGAGCAAGAACAAGATTTATCTGAGGGACTACGGGTGGGTTATTGTGTAGGAGCAAAGTGTCCATGCTGCTAATTAGTGGTAAATATCTTTAGAAAAGTAATTTTCCAGTGGTAGACCTTGAATGCCACAGTAAGTAATTTGGGCTTTTTCCTCTGCACAAATGAATCACTTAAGTGTTTCTGAGTAAGGAAATAGTATCCTGAGAATGGTGGCTTAAGAAAATAAATTTAAACAGTGTCTGATTGGCTCAGTCAGTTAAGATCCCACTCTTGGTTTCTGCTCTGGTCATGCTCTCAGGGTCACAGGATCGATCCCCATGTCAGGCTCCAAGCTCAGTACAGAGTCTACTTTGTCCCTATCCCTCTGCTCCTTCCCCTGCTTGATCCCTCTCTCAATCTCTCTCAAATAAACAATAAAATCTTATAAGAAAAGAAAAGAAGAGAAGATAAAAGAAATTCAATAGAATGATTTAGGGGATTAGACCTTTAAAAATCAGTATATGTATTTATTAAGGTCAAATAATGCAAGAAGATTATTCAAACAGGTTCAATCATCACAAGCAAAATCCACTTAATGTAATCCTTTTCATTCAAGTTCAGGAGGACACAGCAGTTTTCTCCTTGGGTATGACAGAATATTAAAGCATATTTTGCTATGAGAAAAAAGCATTTTATCAGAGGAAAATGTAAATATATATTTAATGAAGTTGCATTTTCATTGAATTTCTACATATACCATATAGCTACCAATTAAATGTATAGTCAATGCCTGACCCTTGGTGGACCAATGGTCACCATCAAATATTATTCATCTACTCTTGACAGGTCTTATAATTAGAAAGGAAAAGTTCTATCCATCTGTAATTAATTTCCCTTGAGTATTAAAAACAATCTAAAGCCACCTGTTCATGACAGCCACATAAATAAGGCAATGTCCCCTTCCCTCCAAAAGTCTGCTTCTGTGGATTAAATAGTCCCATTTCTACTAAGTGTCCATTATATGATTACTACCCTCCTTGTTCACTTGGAAACCTGGATATACTTAATTTTTATCTATTCATGTCACCTGGATTGTATCAGTTTCCTCATAAACAGAGTGAGTTGAGTGGATCCGTGGTGTTAAAAATATTCAATAGCCTTTCTCAGGACAGGGGATTCAAATACATTAGGCATTTGAATGCAAGGATACTTCAGAATTGTTTTTGAGTAAATAATAAAACCGTTAATTTTAAGTTCCAATGCTATGTTTTTAATGACTGTCTTCTCTTCACAATCATCTGCTATTCTGAACCAGGCAGATACTAATTCTCTTCCTTGGCCTCCAAGCATAGATAAACCATCATTTTCAGTGCTAAGAGAAGGCTAAGAAACAACACCTTTGGGAAAAAAAAAAAAAAAAACCTTTATGAAATCCCACTGATACGTTGTAAATTTGGTTAACACAAGAATAAGAAGAGAAACAGTCAAGAGACTAAAGAAATGGCTCCCAGGTAGCAACAAACAGCAAACATCTATGGTGAAGCTGATGTGCCTAGACAGCAGGAGCTGGATATAGTTACCTTTGCCTTCTTAAAGAAAATCCAAACTCATGGGGCACCTGGGTGGCTCAGTTAGTTAGGCGTCTAGCTGCAGCCCAAGTCATGATCTCAGGATCATGGGATGAAGCGCTGTGTCAGTTTCTGCGCTCAGTGAGGAATCCGCTTGTCTCTCTCCCTCTGCGCCTTCCCCCACTTGTACTCTCTCTGCCCTTGTCTGTCTATCGCACATAAATAAAATCTTTAAAAAAATCCAAACTCTCGATATGACCATCTGTTTTACGTTTCATGAGCATCTACTTATGCACATGTGTGCAATAACTTTTCTGTAGGAAAGAGAGCAAATTTACAGAGTAATTGAGTATGTGCATCTTCAGTTTTACTAGATAATAATTATTTTCCAAATTAGTTGATGCAATTTATTTCCCATTATTAGAAAATAATTGTTCATCTTTCTTTACATATTTGCCAACACTTGTGTAACTATATTTTTTTCCAATTTATGGGTGCAATATGATGTCTCATAGTTGCATTTTTTTTCAATTTTTCAATTCTGACTACTGATAAAACTGAAAATATTTAAATACATTCCAGTTCATTTTCTATGATGTGCTTGTTCACAGATTTTTACCCATATTCTATTACATAATTTGTTATATTCCTTACTGATTTTTCTGTTTTATTTTATTTTTTATATCATTTGTATATAGGGTTTTTTCTGTAATTATTCTCTCTAAAATTATGACTAGGATTTTGACAGGTGTTTTTGATGTCATCATAATCACATTTTTCAATAATGCCCTGAATCATTTTATCTTTCTTGTTTTAAATTCCTTTCACCTTCTGAAGTTATAAATATGGCCCTTATATTTTCTTCTGAAATTCTTAAGGGATTGTCCTTTGCATATATGTCATTCATGCAAAATTTTATTTTGTGGTCCAGTTTGAACAGAAACATGATTTTAATTTTTCTCTGGTGGGGGAGGGGAAATGTTACAGCTAAACAAAATTAATAATTTATCTCTCAAAAGTCATTTTGTTTTATATTTGTGCATGTATTCCTTGTCTCTTTTTCTTGTTCCATATATCTGCTTACATATTCATAAGCCAATACTAAACTACCTTAATTATACTTCATTATATTTATACTGATTCTGAATTATAAAATATTTGCAAGCTTTTTCTCCTCAACTATGTTATTAGCTCAAGGAAGACAAACACTGTATCAATATTTTTAAATATCTATAATTAGGGCACCTGGCTGGCTCACGTGGAAGAGCAAGCAAATCTTGATCTCGGGGTCATGAGTTCGAGTCCCACATTGGTGTGGAGATTAGTTAAAATCAGTAAATAAATTTTAAATATCTGTAATTAACAAAGTGAGGAAATTTCAAATAATAGAAAATGGAAGGAAAATGAAAAAAGAAAAAAGAAAGAAAGAAAGAAAAAATGTGTTTTTTCCTTCTTTTAATACTTTTCTAAATAAGTAGGTATGATTTCAGAAAATTGAGTTTGGAAATCACAGAAAAATCACAGAAAATCAAAAGCCAAGAAAAGTAACAACAATAGTGTATTTCATTCCCCAAGTAATTATCTATAAATCAAGGTAAACTATTATGTATTCTGGAACAGACTTAGTAAAATTATCATGTTGAGGTAAGAACTCAATTTGCTTTGGAAACAGGTCTGTCTCTACCAATTTCTAGTTTTGCAAAATGATCAATGTATTTAAACTATTTGCCTCATTTTTCTCTTCTGATAAAGAGAATAATATTTGCCTTAGAGGATGGTTAAAAAGATTAAATAAGATATTAAATACAAAATATTTACTGCCTGGCACACATTTTAAAATAAATACACTCTAATAATTACAAAACCAAATACTTAGAATTGTGAGCATAGAGGATCTCTGTTGGTTAATTTCAAAATGCATAAGAATTTGAACACTACATATAAGTCAACCACTTTTTAGGTGTGAATTTATTTTTGTTTTATTTTATTTTTCTATTTCTATTTTTTTGAGAGGAAGAGAGAAAAAGAGCATATGTGAGTGGGGGAGGTGCAGAGGGAGAGAAGGAATCTTAAGCAAGCTCCAGGCGCCGCGTGGAGCCCAAAATGGGGCTGGATCTCAGGACCCATACTTGATCTGAACAGAAATCAAAGTTGGACACTTAACTGACTGAGCCATCTGGTTGCCCATCTAGGTGTGATTTTAAAATGAAAATGGTGATATTTAATGGGTACTTTTTTAGTAGTTAAAAATGAATATAGTCTTCTTTGGGAGGTATATATGTATTCTGGCAGTGTAGGATAGCTTTTTAAAAAGATATCTTAGTGTGACTAAAAACAAACAACAACAACAACAAAAAAAAACTCCATAGTAAGGATTTCCTCTCCAATTACATGTTTCCTGAACAGATGTAGATTGACTCTAACTTATCCTCTCTGGGATAATAAAACAAATTTAGAGAGGTAAATTGGTGAGTACATAGTTCCAATCTATAACAGAGCAGTGTAGATACTCCTATCTGGTCTTTTCAGAGAAATGTAAACTACAAAACACTTCATCAGAAATATTGGTGATTATCCAAAGAATGATATTTTTTAGGTAATCAGGATTATTTTAACCTATTCTGTACCATAAGAACTCTTGTGATAGGTAGTAGTACATGTAAAGGATTTTTTTTAATATAGTAGTTGGCTTTGGATTAGTATAATGACCCAATTCTCTTTGGTTCCTCTCTTAGTTTAATAAGATTTTTAAAGCTATTATTAAAAATGTGTTTAATTTCAATTGATATTACTTTTATCTATTTTGTTACTTTTTAATAGTTATTTTGCTAACAAAGTGAGCCATTACTTTAACATGTGAGCCCTGGTGTTTCTGTCTTCAAAGAATAATTTCTTCAGTAGATAGATGCTACAGCTAAACATCATTAAAAGAGGAAGAGCCTTGAACCCCTCTCAGTCTCTTATCATTCTAGCCATAGTTTCACCAAAGCAATCAGAGTCTTAGGTATTTACTGCACTGGCTTGAAATATTATTTCAATACAAAAAGCGGCACACACATATTTATATTTATTCATATCGCCAAATAGCAGAATCAACCAAGATGGTCTTTGATATGTGGACAGATAAGCAAATGGTACACCCATACAAATGAATACCATCTGGCAATGAAAAGGAATGAATAATCAACTCACATAACAACTTGGATGACTTAAATATTACTAAACAGAAAAATGTCTGAAAAGGCTATATACTGGAATTATTCTATTTGCATGACATTCGGGAAAGAGGAAAACTATAGAAATGGAAACAGATCAGTGATTGCCAGGGTTGAAGGGAAGGAGACTAGTGACTGAATCCATGAAATATAGGGGATATTTTAGATAGGTGAAACTGTACAATGTGGTAATGTAGTGATAGTTACATGGCACTGTACTTTGTCAATACCTGTAGAAACTTACAGAAAAAATAGTGAAACTTAAGGTATGCAAATTTAAAACTAAATTATGAATATTTGATATAACCTCACTGACTAAAAATGGAAGTGCTGACATAAGTGTAGAATTTAAGACTAAATATAAAGAAGTATACATAAGTCCTGTACTCTAGAAAAGTTGCTCCCTGTGGGGATATGAATTAAAAATTCTGAAACCAATATCCATGTATACTGGCAATAAACAAATAAGTAGAAGGACAGAGGATATGGGAGCCAGGGATCCTACTGCTGGAGTGTGAGATAATGCAAAAGCAAAGAAGAAGGGTAGAATAAATCAAGGTGTACTAAATTAGAAGTGGAGACATTGGTATGAATTTGTGTTTAGTTTAACATAGACCTATACCCATATAGCCCAGAGAGAACTAGCCGCAGATGTATGTGTATGCATAAGTTAGTACACATGCATATATCTACTAACCGTTCACTGAAAGGGCCTAAAAGTAATGGCACTCCTGTGGGAATGAGGACATGCAGCATGGAGCTCTTGGTTTCTAACACCACTTTTTAATAAAAGGAATCTGGGCTAATTGGCAAAATGACTATTCTTAGGATTAGGACAGAAGGTATATGAGCCTTGCAGTGCCAGAGTGTAAAGAAGTGCTCAAAAAACAAGAGACTAAAGATGTGTTAAAGGGACACAGAAACTAACTGAAGGAACTTCCAAAGGCCAAAGATGAAACAATTGATACAAAATAATAATAATGACGATGATGATAGAGGTTATATTAGATTATAACCCAAACATAAATGATTTAGAACTCCATACTGATATAAATAAATAATTGAATGAACAAATGAGGTAGCAAGGGGGAAGAATAGACATTCTTTCTTCAGAAATTTCTTCAGAATTTCTTCATTCAAATTTCTTCAGAAAAATTCTAAATTCTAGATAATTTATGTAAATATTACCATCTCAAGGAGGTGGCTCACAATTCTTCATGCTTTTGTATAGGCTGCACATGGTGATTTGTTATCAGACACAATAATATAAAAAAGAGGAAAAGAGTAACTTTACCCAGAAAACATTATCTCAGCCAGGTGATCAAGACTAGTGCCAGTAACAGTAATTCATGTTGATAGAATGTATCCCTGCTATGATGTGATGGAAAAGATACTTTTTCTTCAAACCCCCTTCCTCCAGTCTAATCATGAGAAAAATATGCTATTCAAACTCAAGGGTAGCCTACCAAATATCTGGCTATTACTCCTCAAAACTGTTAGGGTCATCAGAAGCAAGGGAAGTCTGAGAGACACTCATGATATACCAGGTAGACATGCCAGCTAAAAGTAATGTAGTATACTAGATGGGATCCTGTGACAGAAAAAAAAGCTATTGGGTAAAAACTAATGGCTTTACTTAATAAGAGTGGGCCAATGTAAGATTTTTGGTTCTCACAAATTTACCACACTAATGTAAAATGTTAATAGTAGGGGGAAGTAAATATAGGATGTACAAGAAACCCAAAGACACATACACTATATTTGCAACTTTAATTTTTTTTTTTATTTTAAAGATTTTTATTTATTTATTTGACAGACAGAGGTCAGAAGTAGGCAGAGACGCAGGCAGAGAGAGAAGAGAAACCAGGCTCCCTACTGAGCACTGAGCCCGATGTGGGGCTTGATCCCAGAACCCTGGGATCCTAACCTGAGCTGAAGGCAGAGGCTTTAACCCACTGAGCCACCCAGGCACCCCAATCTTTGCAACTTTTAAGCAAATCTAAAATTATTCTAAAAGTTTATTAAAAAAAAAAAAACCTCTGTGGACAAAAGAACAGGAGTTAAATAGTTATGAAGGTGAATTATTTTCTTTATATTGCACCAAAATGTAACTAATTATTGTTATTAAGCATAACTAGAGGTTTGAAATCAATGCAAAACAAGTCCTGTAGGATTAAACATTAAATGAGGGAGAGCAAATGTATTTCTGTGTTTTAACTGATGGAAAACAAAATATTTAATGAGAGAGAAAAACTTATAATAAGGTAAATACTTCAAAGTAAAATAAAGATTAATCTTTCCTGAGAATATTGGGTCAGTTTACCAATATCAAATCAACACAGAAAAAATAGAATATTTGGACAGATTTAATAGTAGTATTTCAACATAATTAATTTTTATAATTCTCAATGATGAGTCACAAAATAAATATATCACTAAATATGTCCAAACTCTAGCACACAAGTAATTCATGTATGGTAAAGGATTGAGGCAGGTTTTTTAAAATCATATATTAAAAATTGTTTCTAAAATTTATAGTTTAAACTTTGTTAAACTAAATATTTTGGGAGTTATTTTGCATAAGATATAAAGATACATTAAAGCTCTGATTGAGTTTAAGCAATATATATTATTGAAAAATCTCAAAGAGAGAGCAAGAATCTGCTATAGAATGTCCTTTGTTTTTAGATTAAGATGGTGAACAAATCAATTCAAAACATTTCATATGGTGCAACATTTACTGGAAAGTCTCATCATTCCTCTATATTAATGATTCCACTACACCCTAAAATATGTTTAAAGTAACAGTAAAAGTTGACATCAACAGCAAAGGGAGATTAATTGATATTGAGTGCAAAATGATTATTGAAGTCTTCAAAGTGCATAGATCTGGAAGCCTTTCCTATTATAACCTCCTGCCTTTCTAATAAGCTGCAAGTGCACCAGACAGAATAAGCAAAAATCAATTTAGTAATTCAAAATGAGTGAAATATTCTAACCACAGTTCTTATGGTTACATTAATTGATTTAAAAAAATGGCAAAAACCAAACTTGAAGCATGAACCCAAAAGGATCTGAGGTCATTTCCAAGTCAATGTGATTAATGATTTCAGGTTCATCAGTACTTAAATTTGCAAAATGGGAGTGTTGCGCTGCAAAATCAGAAATGCTAATGTTGGTCATATTTCAACTATGGTTTTCAGCCTTCATTTAGGGCATATCTGTTTTCATTCTTCCATTTCTTAAATAGTTCAGTGACTCCCCATAATCCATAGGTTGATGTTTCTGCTGTGTTCCAAAGACTTCTGTTGGTTCATGGAATTATCCTCAGAGGTTTAAGAATTATCAAAATTATTTTTGTTTTGTCTTCACATTAGAAAAAAATTACACAACCAGCATACACATACATACTTTATAAGTGCTGCCATATAATTCCCATTCTTAAGTTCACATTAGTGTTTAAAATCACATTGGCACTAAGTAGAATTTTTTTAATTGGCAAGGCACTGAAAATTAATATATTTGAATTTAAATATATGAATGCCATATTTATAACACATTACAACATTATGCCAAATAAAAATTGGTTTGACTGATATATGAATAGGGAAATATGATGTATAATTGAGGCATAATACAAGAATGCAGAAATGTAAGCATTCCATATTTTGTTAGACATTCATATTTTGAAAATATATGTCATAGTTATTGATTTATAGGAGTTCATTAACTCAGTAATGAAATCTCAATGAAAAATTTTCTATAAAAGACTTAATATATGTGTTTAGGGATTGCCCATTAAAACAATGGCTTAGTTGTTAATAACAATTTTGTCAGTGAGAATCACACTATGTCTAGTAATAAACTAAATTGATAGCAGTAAAAAATACATTTCTACTTTAAATGTAACATCTGTGATTTAGTTTCCACAAATCAACATTAACTATTATAGTAAATCTTAAGTTGCTGAATTCTATTTCATTTGAAGTTTCCTTTAATTTAAAGGACAATTTAAAGGCAATTTAATTTAAAGACAATTCCTTTGTCTTTAATTTATGATATATGTTGAGTTCATAATTATATAAGGACTACAAGTTAAAATTTTAAATAAAAATTTAAGTGTGTATATACTTATATAAAATTATAACATATTGTAATTGTATTATGACAACATTAGAAGGTCTGTGAGAAATACTACTGAGGTGATTAGGACAGGAGAATAGTGGCCCCTCAAGGAGATGGTTGGGGCTCTGGATTCATTGATATGTATCTGAAAAAGGTACTGGCTGGCAAGTTGCTTTTTGTCTCTAGGAATTGGCTTACCCTAGAGGGTGTAGTCCTTCCAGGATCAGCAAGGACTCAGTTGTCAAAATATCAGAATACAGAAAATAAATACATAATTAATACAATATGGACATAAAAGAAGATGTTATCAAAGAAGGAAGACATGGCTAGTTCTAAATTGGGGAAATAATGCAAAAGGTTTTCTAAATAGGCGATCCCCAAAATATATTGAGAAATGAACAGGATTTTCCCAGTCTCACAGATAGGAGTTTGTGTCTAATGGAAAGAAATCAGTTATGCAAAAGCAAAATAAGAAAAAAAATTGTTTGGAGCATATTGGAAACCCTGGGATCTATGGGGTATGGCTGAGGAGTCAGTTTGTGCCTGGAGAGGAATTCATGGACAAGAGTATGAAATTACAATTCCTCTCCAAACTAGAAATTGTTTCCTCAGAAAAACAAGTTAGAAGGAATATGTATCACATGCCTTCCTTCAAATTTTCCAGTCTCCTCCACCAACCTGACTACTAATCTTTCTGAATTATGATCTGACCCTGTGGAGAATGCCTAGCTCCTAGTTTGGGCAGATCAATGACAGCAGAGCTAAACTACCCTAGTTTCTGCATTGATGTCATTTCCCTATGTGTCCTTCAAAAGTTTATTTAATGCAGTGACTGAACCATCTCTCATGAATTAGGAAGAACGAGTCCAATTATCTCACAATCAATTCTTCCCTCTAGACTTACACTGACATGGTTACATGTGGAAAACATTGTGAAACTGGATAATTGAGCAGGGAAATGTTGCAAAGGTACCACATGACTTAAAAGGAAGTCAAGGAAAGTCTGTCAAGGAAAAATATAGTAAAGAAATAATACTTAAACTAGTATGGACTTCTTCTCTACTACTCACTTTATCAACATTATTTTGTTCTTATAACAAATCTTTAAGTAGGCTTCATTCATGAATGTAAAATAAGGTTACCGCATAAGGATCCCCTGAATGCTTGCAAAAATGCACATTATATCTGGGGACTCAGCCCCAAGGAATTCTGATCATCCAGGCCTGTCATGGGGCACAGGAGTCTGCATTTTTAACAAACACTGTAGATTGTAAAAACACAGGTGCCTGTGGCCCATATTTTGAGATATACTGAATTAATCACTTATCAGTATCCTACAATAAGTAGTGGATTTCATTTGAGCCCAATATTCATTCTTTTTCTCCTCATCCTGATTTCAGAGGAAAGTATTTTCTCAGAATATTCCAAACATAGCCTTTTTTTTATATAAGTTCTGAAATTAATTATGAAACATGTTCCTTTATACAAGAGTAGACATAACAGAAGCTATGATGGGGTCAATTGTTCTTTGTCCCAAATAGGAAGATGTATCAAGGTTATTCTCTAGATTTCAAACATCCAATTACCCTTATTTTAATGATTTCCCCCCTATTACAGATCTAGAGAATTAACATTTTTTCCTAGAGATACATAGGAAAGCAGGAGATAAAGTTATACACAATTTGATACATGTCAAAAGTTATACACAATTTGATATAGGTTATCTTCAGAATAGACTTGAAAGTTAGATTTATGAAAATATTTGATTTTTACTGTTGTCTCCTAATCGTTTCACTTAGGATTTAAGTTTTCCTTACAAAATTGAAAAGAATTTATAGATACCCATAAAGTGAAACTTCACCAAAACCCTAAAGTTAGTAAAATTTCAATCTAGTATAATGTGTCATTTATAATGATGTATTAGTAAAATGAATAAAGCTATAAACAGAGTCACTTTTTATTTTTTCTCTATTTTCTGTTAATAACATGCTTTTTGACCTATGACCACTATGTTTTTCTCCCTTTATACAATGTTTAATTATCAGTTTACCACCTCTTTGAGGTACTAAAATACTAACAAAAATGTTTGGAGAGAATATTGTAAAACAGAAACCATAATTTTCTGTCAATTTCTCTTTTTTCTTGATCCATGGCAAAGGCAAGACTTAGAAATGGTCTAGCTGTGAGGGAAGATTGGGGTGAAGTCTGTGAATGATAATATGTTTAGTCAATTTCAGGGTAATAAATTCAATATTAAGTCTCCTTAGCTCCTATGTATAAAACTCACAAGCATCAAGTAAACATTAATTACTTTCTCATGGTAAAATATTTTTAATCAGATCAAATATGAAGTTCAAGACTTTACAAGTAAAAAGTCACTTTTTGTTTTTTCACTTTTTGTCTAACTATTATGAAGTTGTATTATTTGATTGATATTCCTATTAGTGGATGTTTTAAAATTTATCACAGAGAAATTTTCTTTTAATTTCCAAGTAAGTATATTCTAACTTCTTAACATGGATAAAGTAAATTATCTGTTAAATTATTTCATTCAAAAATTATTTCATTCATAAGAACAGATTTGTAAAACCATTTAAATACATAAGATTACTTCTTTGGGGGTTTTCCTCATTTTGCTTCCTTGTAAAACTATAACTGATTTAGTTTCCCCCAGAGTCCCATTAAGTAGATAATTAGAATTTTAATGAGTACATTCTATGTCATATCAAATCTTTGTCTTTTGGCAAAAGTAAAATGCCACTTGTTATGTCTTAAATGAATACATTAAAACTCCTTTGCTCTTAAGTTAAGTGGTCAGGTCATTAGAGTTTGAAATGCTGTAAATAATTATGTTTTTTTAAATAGTTAGCAAATAGAGTTTATATTATAAGATCAGAGAAGTATTCAATGTTAAAAAGTAAAAATTTAACAACATTGGAATATTTACAAGTTTAGTTGAGTGAAATTGTTCTAGTCTTTGATCACTGTGATTCTACTTATAGGAATTTATGGGAATAAGTCAAAGAATAGGAAGAGCCATATGTACGTTCATCATGTACTTATTTAAGCCAACAAAATTCAAAAATATAGAAATAGTTACTTAGAAATATAGAAATGTATTCAATGACTGGAATAGTTATCAGGCAGTAACTCTAATTATAATCCATGTGTCTATATGGTAAAACCAGTAAGCAATAGTAATTTTTTAAAGTAAGATACATGTATGTAATTAGTGGTTATGACTATAACAAATATATGTATACATCTCAGTAAAAACTAGAAGCTGTAAACAAACAAATAAGTAAATAAAGAAATATATTGTGAACTCCATTACCAAATATGGTTGAAGTATGGGAGAAATTGAAGATCTTTCTGATTGATTTTTGAGCAAAACATATACACAAACATGGGATAATGTGAGAAAAAAAAGAGAAATCGACAGATAGAAGCAGAGAGCATAGTAACCCAACCATTCACATTTGATTATTCAACCAACACAAATTCACAGCACTATTTAATAAGATTAGGAGGGAAAATAAGGGACTACATCAATATTTACTGAGTTTTTCTTAAGTTCCCACTAGGCAGGATTACACTCTTGGTTTACCTAACACTCTTAACAGCTCAATATGCAGCCTTGGTCCATTTATTCCTGCTTATAATCATGCATTCAACAGATCCTTAATGAACACCAGCAATGTGTGAGTTCCTGTTCTGAATATGGGTTTATTGTAGTGCACACATTATATTTGGTATCTGTCTGTCCTCAGAGATTTATTTTAATTAGAGAAGAAAGGCAGTAAGTAAGTAAGTAAATAAACAAATGCAACATGGATGTTGATCTGTATGATGTAGGAAATAAGTGAGATGATAAAGAAGGAAACTGAAGTAGCTGGAGATTGGTGAGTCAAGTCT
The DNA here is from genome assembly GCA_004024625.1 of Mellivora capensis. NCBI lineage: Eukaryota > Metazoa > Chordata > Mammalia > Carnivora > Mustelidae > Mellivora > Mellivora capensis. The sequence continues at coordinate 8,352 of PISX010008717.1, read as the reverse complement.
CTTTGAAATGATAGCATTTAAACTATGACTTGAAGCATTTTTCCACATTCTAAAAAAAAAAAAATCTTAATTGGATTAAGCCACCTGCACTTATGTAAGCATTTAAGACCCACGTGTATTAGACATACAAATAATGTGTATTTTATTCACAGATTATTTGTCTGTGAATGTCTAATTTAAATAAGAAGTCCACTTACCACTTTTGACATGGAGCTTTAGGTGAGAGACCAAAGAGAAGTAGAAGTGCCTCTTTTCATCAATGGACACTCAATTCCTAAAGAAATGATGAGCAAGTCATTAACTGGAACATAGATTTGAAATTTCAGAATCAGATACAACCAGCCAGAGTCTGGTATTGCACACCTCGAACTTTTATCACTTCATAATTAGTTTCTTGGGCTCCACCCATGTTTATGTTAGTAGGCCTTGTAATAATAGTGAAAATCAACTAATCTTTTCTCTATTGAATCAGGTCCTAAATCTCACATTGATGACCTCCTTGTAATAAATATTGGGTGTCCTGGAGATAATAGTTCTAGGATCCACATATCTGTAACAATCAAGGGTATTTCACATTTATTCTCTGGTTGGACAGTTCCTAGAAAGCAAATCTAATGATTGTTGTGTGTTTAGCATGATCAAAGAGAAGAGAATTGAGGAGAAATGGTAGGAAAAGAGATGGGGTTATAGATGAACAGTCTCAACTCCTACAGCTTAGAGTAACAAGAATGAACGAGTTTTCCAAGGATTAAGTAGACCAAAGGAAGATAGCTATATTTGAGTGCTCTTATAACTTCCCATACAAGAACAATATCTCCCAGAGTGGGACCTCAGTAGCAAGAGCCCATTGGGGATTTTACTGAAGAGATACTGCTAAATGAAGGAGATAGAACTTGGACTATATTTCTCAGGTTGAGCCATAGTAGAATGATAGCCCTTCCAAGAATCTGTATGAAGTGCCCATAAGACAGATGACATTTTTATGGTACCATATCAACAGGCATGAATGGCCAGATGATGGTCAAATCAATAGCAACAATTGATGGAGAAAGTATGAAATCACAAATTAAATGACAGACATCTGTCTTCTTTCCACTCCTATTTCAGAGTAACCAGAGACTCTCAATCAGAAGGGCAAGGATATTGCCCAGTAGTTTCACTAGTCTTCCTTCCCATCTTTTACATCAGGGCAGGACAAGGTATGGAAGGTGGACTAAGGCCCTACCACACCGTATTTATTTTCAGATCTTTCAAGTCCTAAAGCTGTGTATAGAAGGGCAAAAAGAATGGAGATTGGATTTGAGAGTAAATCTTTAAGTAAAGTAACTTGTGTCAAATGATTCAAACCTGCACATGACAGTTTTTTTTTGTTGTTTTTTGGAAATATATCAAATGTTTTGTAAAATGTACCTCAACTGGTATCAACTGGTATCTTTCCACATAGATTTTCCATATAGATGTTCCACATAGACTTCAAAAAAGTCTAAACAGCTCTGATTCCAGCTAGTTTCTTGATCTCCATAACAAACAAAAAGCACTGAGAAATCCTGAATGCCAGAGAATAATTTTAATACTACATTACAAAAGAAGATAACTTTAAGTGATTTGAAGGGGCACATGCATCCCAATATATATAGCATCACCATCCACAACAGCAAAGTGTGTAAAGAGCCCAAATGTCCATCATCTGATGAATGGACAAAGAAGATGTAGTACACACACATGCACATGTGCATGCACGTGCGTGATGAATATTACCCAGCCACCAAAAAAAAAGAAGAAGAAATTTTGCCATTTGCAAGGACTTTAATATTCAGAATTAAAGTGCATTACACTAAGCAAAATAAGTCAGTCAGAGAAAGACAAATGCTATATGGTTTCACTAATATGGGGAATTTAAAAACAAGAGATGAACATAGAGAAGGGAAAGAAAAATAAAATAACAGAAAGGGAGCCAAACCATAAGAGATTCTCACCTATAGGGAACAAACTGAGGGTTGCTGGAGGGAGGATGGGGTAATTGGATGATTAGTATTAAGGAGGGCATTTGATGGAACGGGTGGGTGTTTTATGCAATTGATGAATCACTAAATTCTACCCTGAAACTAATAGTACACTAAATGTAAACGACCTTGAAATTTAAATGCAATTTTGAAAAAAAAAAACAAACATAATTTTATTCTCTTATTCTAAAACAGGGTAGGGGAGAGAGAGTTCTAATAATGTAGGCAAGAAACATTGTTTTTATCTTTCCTCCCAGAACTCTTTTTTTTTTTAATAAGATTAATTTGTTTTATTTAAAGTTTTGGAGGAGTCACTTTGAAGATCACAAATGGATATGAAATTGGATGTCATGTTCCTGCTTCCTCTGGCTGAGATTTTCTCACTCTTTTCACTCACCTCATTATAACTCCAGTCTCCCCATACTTTAAGGTCTAACTCAAAAGCTCCCACTCCTCCATTACCTTAGCAGAATCAGTTCTGATTCTGAACATCTAATAACTCCTTGCATTTTCTTTGGAAATCATTAAATTAATGTATGTGATAATAATTACAGTTATTTTGTGAATGTCTACTCTGACCCTGGAAAATGTATTTGATTTCTTTACCTTTTAATTTTCTCATTTATAAAAAAGGGGACAATAATATTATCTGCTTTAGAAGTTGTTTGCATAAATTATGACAACACAGAGCACTAAACACAGTAACAAAAATTAAGAATAATAAGTACTAGATGGATGTTAGCTATTACTACTTTGGGATGGTATATATAACTATTGAATATCTGCTTTCAACCTCGCTAAAGAATTAGGGATTGTAATACATTTTCTGTTCTCATGAATTTATTTAAAGTAATGCTTTTCCCTCATATCCTTTTTGAACTCACTGGAAGGTCAGCTAACAGTATCTTATAACTTTATTAACTTTCTCAAACTCTTCTGATTTGATATTTCTGGCTTTCAGGAAACTGGGACAATTTTTAAAAAGCAAAAATGTATAATTGAGTACTTACTAGAGGACTTACGGGTCCTCCTATTAATAAATTACAAAAGAGCCAATGCACATGTATCATACACTATACTGAGAGTGAAGTGCCCTACCCTGTAATATGGAAAGAACATGTGTTTTATTTACCTTGAAGGATATCTGAAAGTATAACAAAAAATGTCTATAAAGTTTATACTTTTTAGCCCAAAACATGTTATTTATTCAAAACACATTATTTATTTGTAGCTGCATTATCTGATTAAAAAATGGAAGCCTCGGGACGCCTGGGTGGCTCAGTTGGTTGGACGACTGCCTTCGGCTCAGGTCATGATCCCGGAGACCCGGGATCGAGTCCTGCATCAGGCTCCCAGCTCCACGGGGAGTCTGCTTCTCCCTCTGACCTTCTCCTCGCTCATGCTCTCTCACTGCCTCTCTCTCAAATAAATAAATAAAATCTTAAAAAAAAAATGGAAGCCTCTGAGTGCAATTTTTTTTCTATAACACAAGAAATAGTCTGCATACTTGTTCTTTATAATAGAAGACAAGGTTTTATCTTCAATATGAAAAAACCTTATTGTAAAAGGGAATTTACTATTCCTTTACTATTTCTGCAAAACAGAAATCCTAGATATAGAATATAGCAGGATCAGATTTGAGCCAGTCAGAGCCTCAACACCTCACTAAAAGGGAAGCCATGCCTGGGCCAATGAGAAGTTAGCAGTTCACACTTTGAAAAGGAAATTGAGGGAATAATCAATCTTCTGTAGTAAGAGCAGGATTAAAGAGTATATTTTGAAATAACTTTGAGTTTATAGCAAATACTAAGAACTTACTGAAAACATAGAGAAAAGCTAAAATGAGAAAAATGGTAGTGTGGCCGATATCTAAGAGTAGGGGAAAAGATTAGAGAGGTTCAGTAAAACCTGGATAACGAAAGAAAAATAACTGGTAAGAACTTAAACCTGGCAAGAAAGGAAATTATATCTTAGCCAGACTCACAGAATATATATAAAAGCAACTTATGGAAAAAATACTAGAAATCCAATTCTAGAATACAAGTACTAAAGCATCAAAACAAATCCTTTTAAGTTTGTGTTAGGGTACTAAAGGGAAGAGTATTCATGCTTATAATTCTATATTATTCATATATTATGCTCCATAATAGTATCATCAATTATAATTGCCATATGGATCTCATAAATTCTTCCATAAACTGTACAAGCACTTTAATAAGAGTATATCAGGAGGAGTCAAGATGGCGGAGCAGTAGCAGCTGAGACTACATCAGGTAGCAGGAGATAAGCTAGATAGCTTATCAAACCATTGCGAACACCTACAAATCCAACAGGAGATCAAAAAGAAGAAGAGCAGCAATTCTAGAAACAGACAATCGACCACTTTCTGAAAGGTAGCACCAGCGGAGAAGTGAATCCAAAGCGACAGGAAGAAGGACCGCGGGGGGAGGGGCCGGCTCCCAGCAAGCGACAGAGCAATGGAGCACTAAATCAGGACTTTTTTTAAAAAAAGATTTTATTTATTTATTTGACAGACAGAGATTACAAGTAGACAGAGAGGCAAGCAGAGATAGAAAAGAGGAAGCAGGCTCCCTGCCGAGCAGAGATTCCGATGCAGGGCTTGATCCCAGGACCCTGGGATCATGACCTGAGCTGAAGGCAGAGGCTTTAACCCACTGAGCCACCCAGGTGCCCCTAAATCAGGACCTTTAAAAGTCTGCTCCACGGAGGGACATCGCTCCAGAGGCTAAACCAGGGTGAATCCTATGCAGGGACAGCGTGTTCTCAGGTCCCGCGGGGTCACAGAAGGATCGGGGGTGTCTGAGTGTCGCAGAGCTCACAGGTATTAGAGTGAGGAAGCCGGCTACAGAGATGGAGCTGAGGAGTGAGCTCTCAGCTCGGAGTTACCTTATTGTGATCCATGGCACAGGCCGCTGCTCTGTGAGCGGGGATCCCACAAGACCTGGGGAGACTCCGCTGGAAGAGCTCAGGGATCTGTGGGGTTCGAAGACTCCAGGTGGAGCTGTGTGCCAGAGACAGAAATGCTTGGTCACAGGCTGGGTGAGCTCCTAGTGCAGCTGGAGGCCAGGGACACGGGAGTGATTTAGCACTTTTCTCTGAGGGTGGACTGAGGGGTGGGGCCCTGAGCTCTCGGCTCCTCTGGGCCGGAGATTGGGAGGCCGCCATTTTCATTCCCGTCCTCTGGAACTCTACAGAAAGCACTCAGGGAACAAAAGCTCCTGAAAGTGAACCTGACCGGATTACTTAGCCAGGCCCCTGGTAAGGGCAGTGCAATTCTGCCTCCGGCAAAGATACTTGAGAATTGTTACAACAGGCCCCGCCCCCAGAAGATCAACAATGAATCCAGCCATGACCAAGTTCACTTACCAAGGAGAATAGAGGAATTCCAGAGGAGGAGAAAGCAAAGCATGGAACTCATGGCTTTCTCCCCATGATTCTTGCAAAGTTAATTAATTTTTTTAACTTTATTTTTTTCTTCTGCTAAATTTTTTTTAACTTTTACCCTTTCCTCTTTTAACATTTTTTAACTAGTTTATTTTAACAATACCTTTCAAAAAATAAATCTTTTTTGAGCCTTCATTTTTATAGTCACATTTTATCTTTCATTGTATCTGACTTTATTTTTTGTATTCATATAGGGTTTTTTTTCTTCTAAAAAAATTTGGGATACAACTTCTTCTAATAGATCAAAATATACCCTAAATCTAGCACAGGGATTTGTTCTAGTCTCCAGCCTGAGCAAATTCTCTCCACTTTCTTTTTCTCTATTCCCCCAACCAACTTATTGTATCAACTCCTTTTTTAGAAATTAAAAAGAAAAATTTTTTTCATCTTATTGTCATATTCCATCCCTTCATCGTGTTTACCCTTATATGTTTTTCAGTCTTTAAAATTTGGGGAAGTAATTTCCTCTAAGAGACCAAAATACTCCCAAAATTAAGTGGGTGAGACTGTTCTATGCACCAGTCTAATATATATATATATATATACATATATATATGTATATATATATATATATACACACACACACACGTATATATATATTCTTTTTTATAATTTTTCTTTCTTTATTTTTTTTTTCTGAAATTCCTTTTATCCCCTTTCTTCACCCCGTGATTTTGGGTCTCCTCTGATATGGTTAAAGCACATTTTTCTGGGGTCTTTGCCACCCTTTTAGTATTTTACTCTCTCCTTCATATATTCTTATCTGGATAAAATGACAAGGCGGAATAACTGACCAAAAAAAAAAAAAAAAAAAAAAGAACAGAGGCAGTACCAAAGGCCAGGGACCTAATCAATATGGACATTGGTGATATGTCAGATCTAGAGTTCAGAATGACAATTCTCTAAGGTTCCAGCTGGTCATGAAACAGGCATGAAAGATATTAGAGAAACGCTGTCTGGAGAAATAAAAGCCCTTTCTGGAGAAATAAAAGAACAAAAATCTAACCAAGTTGAAATTTAAAAAGCTATTAATGAGGTGCAATCCAAAATGGAGTTTCTTAATGCTAGAATAAATGAGGCAGAAGAGACAATTAGTGATATTGAAGACCAAATGACAGAGAATAAAGAAGCTGAGCAAAAGAAAGACAAACAACTACTGGACCATGAGGGAAGAATTCAAGAGATAAGTGATACCATAAGACAACATTAGAATAATTGGTATTCCAGAAGAAGAAGAAAGAGAGAGGGGAGTAGAAGATATATTGAAGAGAATTATTGTAGAGAATTTCCCTAATATGGCAAAGGGAAAAGCATCAAAATCCAGGAGGCACAGAGAACCCCCCTCAAAATCAATAAGAATAGGTCCACACCCTGTCATCTAATAGTAAAATTTACAAGTCTTAGCAACAAAGAGAAATTCCTGAAAGCAGCCCGGGACAAGAAGTCTGTAACATACAATGGTAAAAATATTAGATTGGCAGCAGACTTATCCACAGACACCTGGCAGGCCAGAAATAACTGGTATGATATATACATAGCACTAAACAAGAAAAACATGCAGACAAGAATACTATATCCAAAATACTATATAGGCTATCATTGAAAATAGAAGGAGAGATAAAAAGCTTCCAGGAAAAATATAAAATTAAACAATTTGTAAACACCAAACCAGCCCTAGAGGAAATATTTAAAGGGGTCCTCTAAGCACAGAGAGAGCCTGAAAGTAGTAGATCAGAAAGGAACAGAGACAATATACAGTGACAGTCACCTTACAGGCAATACAATGGCACTAAATTCGTATCTCTCAATAGTTACCTGAATGAAAATGGGCTAAATGCCCCAATCAAAAGGCACAGGGTATCAGAATGGATAAAAAAACAAAACCCATCAATATACTGTCTACAAGAAACTCATTTTAGACCCAAAGACACCTCCAGATTTAAAGTGAGGGGGTGGAAAACAATTTACCATGCTAATGGACATCAAAAGAAAGCTGGGCTGGCAATCCTTATATCAGTTCAATTAGATTTTAAGCTAAAGACTATAATAAGAGGTGAGGAAGGACACTATAACATATTCAAAGGATCTGTCCAAAAAGAAGATCTAACAATTTTAAATATCTATGCCCCTAACATGGGAGCAGCCAACTACATAAACCAATTAATAACAAAATCAAAGAAACACATTGACAATAATACATTAATAGTACGGGACTTTAACACTCCCCTCACTGAAATGGACAGATCATCCAAGAAAAAGATCAACAAGGAAATAAAGGCCTTAAATGACACACTGGACCAGATGGACATCACAGATATATACAGAACATTCCATCCCAAAGCAACAGATATATATTCTTCTCTAGTGCACATGGAACATTCTCTGGAATAGATTACATTCTGGGTCATAAATCAGGTCTCAACCTGTATCAAAAGTTTGGGATATTTCCCTGCACATTTTCAGACCACAATGCTCTGAAGCTAGAATTCAATCACAAGAGGAAATTTGGAAAGAATCCAAATACATGGAAAGTAAAGAGCATCCTTCGAAAGAATGAATTGGTCAACAAGGAAATTAAAGAAGAATTGAAAAAAATTCATGGAAACAGATGATAATGAAAACACAATGGTTCAAAATCTGTGGGACACAGCAAAGGCAGTCCTGAGAGGAAAATATATAGCAATACAAGCCTTTCTCAAGAAAAAAGAAAAGTCTCAAATACACAACCTAACCCTACACTTAAAGGAGATGGAGAAAGAACATTAAAGAAAGCCTAAACCCAGCAGAAGAAGAGAAATCATAAAGATCAGAGCAGAAATAAATGAAATAGAAACCAAAAAAAAAAAAAAAAAAAAAAAAAAAAAAAAAAAAAAAAAAAAAAAAA
>PISX010008716.1:0-73300 GCA_004024625.1 Mellivora capensis | reverse complement strand
TAAGCAGAGAGAGTCAATTATCATATGGTTTCACTTATTTGCGGAGCATAACAAATAACACGGAGGACATGGGGAGATGGAGAGGAGAAGGGAGTTGAGGGAAATTGGAGGGGAGATGAATCATGAGAGACTATGGACTCTGAAAAACAACCTGAGGGTTTTGAAGGGGCGGGGGGTGGAAGGTTGGGGGAGCCAGGTGGTGGGTATTGTGGAGGGCACGCATTGCATGGAGCACTGGGTGTGGTGTAAAACTATGAATTCTGTTACATTGAAAAGAAATGAAATAAAAAAAATAAATAAAATAAAAAATAAAAAAAATTTAAAAAAAGAAGATAGCATTTAAACCTAAGTAAAATCTAGAAAGAGAAGAAGTGAACTGTGTGAATATCAGGCAGAGAAACTATACATGCGGAGGTAGGGCATTGGAAGGTTGCTTAAAGTATTTGAAGAAAAGCAAAATCGTAATGTAGCTGAACTGAGTCAAGAGAAATTTAGAGGAAATGAGGTCTGAAGAACAGCCCAGGGCTGGCACATCTGAGTTTGTAGACCATACTAAGGACTCATGTATATGGGATGCTATTTGAGTCTTTGCTCAGCCCATTTTACAAAATCTTTAGGATAAATCTAACAACGTAATACCTGTTAGTCAATGTAACAAGTTAGAAAGTTAGGTTTTTGTGTCTTTATGAGCTAGTAGAACTTTAAAACACATTAACATTAAAATAAAGAGATATATCATAGGATGCAAATTTGGCATGACTTTTAAAGTTGTTACAGGAGGTCCTAAAGATGGTTTAAGTTTGTAGACAATTAGAGTAAGTTTCCCAACTTCCTTTTGGTACAGGTTTCATGTTAGTATCTTCTGCATTTAGGTAATGTTTAGTAGCAAAATTTGAGATCTACTCTGATAAGTAATGTACAATCACAGGAGTGAATAAAAATCTGAATTCATTGGACATTTACAAAGATTCACTCCTCTATTTAAAATAATGTGATTTCCTATGGTTAGTGCTGTGAAGTGTGTAAACCTGGCGATTCACAGATATGTACCCCTGGGGATAAAAATGCATTAATGTTTATAAAAAAATTAAAAATTAAAAAATAATAATAATGCAGTTTCATGAAAGACAATGAAATTTCAGATCTCTCAGACATGGTTTCAACTTTTTTTTGCCCTCTACTACCCACGTGACCATGATAAAGTTACTTTAATGCTCAGCGCTAATTCCCTTATCTGTAAAAGTAGGGAATATAAAACATATCATACAAAATTGTTTTAAATATTAAATTAGGCATTACCTCTTAGGAAAAAATTAGTGTGTTTCCATACATTACCCAATTATATAAATTGATTTTCTTTTTAAAAAATTTTTAGTTTTTGTTTGTTTCACAGCACAGCCCAAGAGCTGCTAGAGAAGTTCCAAAGAGAAAAGGGTGCTTAGAATAATATTTAATCTTAACCATAACAATAAAAACAAAGTTGCTTAATAAGAAACCTTTTTGTGAGTTTCCCTATTATAATATATCTTGAGAGCTTCATGCCTGTTGATAAAATCCATAGGTTTTGAATGTGTGTTGAACTTGGCATCAACTTAGTGCTTCCTATCTCTCCAAAGCACCTGGAGATACAAAAGCTGATAGGAACAAATCAACACATGTCCTTCACCTGAATGTAGTGTGGGAATGAACTTGAGATACTGGCTTTTAATACAATTGATAGGTAAGTTTAGTAGACATTGTAAATTTTTGGAAAATACTGGTAAGGAAAAGCTCAGAAGCTAACACATAGCACTGCAGAACAAATTAGGATTTACATATTTGGATACATGTTAATCATCCAGGGCTGGAGTCAACTGGAAGCCTATATAAAGATACAATTATTAGGAATAGAAGGGATCCACAAAGATATTTGTAGAAAAGAGGTCACCTTCAGAAATGTTAAAATTTAATTGCACACTAAAACAATGACAAATATATAAAACAGTTCAGCACTATAGGAAACATGTGAGGGACTATAAATAAAGGGGATGTTGGATAAAATACTGTGATCAGTAGGCTTTTCCCATCACATGGAGAATACTACCAGCACAAGAAAAACTTGGGGGAAAGACCTGGATTTCATTAATGGACCGAAAAGGCTAATAGTACAAGCAGTTCCTTAGCACAGCACAGCATGAGGGAGTTATTGGTGGTGGGCTTTGGACATGCATATACAAGTATTCAGTCGGCATGGCAAATTTGTGTTGCACTAAGTTAATAAAGTATAAACAGTGAGCTTATGTTGCAGGACAGGATTTATAGTATATTGGCATCATTACATGTAGACTTTCAAATTCTGCATCTTTCACTTAACTGTTAGTCACTTAACCTCGGGGAAAGACTCTTCAGCTATCAAATGGAAATAATTCCTATCCCATAGAACATATGAAACAATGAATACATTTCTTGATACATAGTAGGTATTTAAAGTAACATTGTTAGTATTACTATTTTGTTAATGATATTTTTAAAAAGTCAATATGAACTTCTCTGTTCATAATCCCACATGCAATTAAATTTAGATGCCTCTGTATCTCTTTCTGAAACTTCAAAATAATATACAATGTTAAATGATTTTGTTTTTTCTATCCATTTTTCTGGAATAAGGAAGATGTTCAAGATGAAAGTATCCTATTACCATATTATTAGCTGTTTTTACTTCTAACTAGATCGTGAAGCCTCACGAACATCAATTTTGTAAGGCATAGGGAAAGGATGTGGTCTTTAGCCAAAAGAAAGAAGATGATACTAATATTTCTTCAAGAAATGAGTAAGACTTTAATCTCTTGTTTCAAATTATTTCCATTCAAGTTTAAGGTAAAGATTATTTGTGTTCTCCATGAGCAGATTTATACTATCTGGTATCATAATTCCCTACCAGTACCCAGACATTTCAGGAGCTATTCTAGGCATTAAAGCTCTTCCCAGAGGTTTAACAGGTCCCAATTAAAGGAATTGTTTCAAAAACGTCAAGTTCAGAGGAGTGTTTCCCTCTGGAGAATTTAAAGGATAGTGGTGTTAAAATATGCAGTGTCTGCAAATTTTTCATCAGCTTCTCAGAGCGTGGTATGATTTTATCATTTCACATCTCTAGCTCAAGCTCTCTCTAGAATAAGTACTGTGAGTGCTATTTCGATCAATCAAGCTCCCTCGTGGTCGGCAGTCACATACTGAGAGTAGGTGCTAGACTGACCAATGTTCTTGGGATTTAAATTTGTTGAATACATACTCTCTAACAGAGAGAACAACACAGGTAGGTGTTAGACCTGCCTCCCATTTTCTGCTCTTGATCAAATGCTAGGAAATAATTTTTCACTTCTTAGTTGATTTAGTGAATTCAATATTTTTCTGCCCAAGGTAACTGACATTGGGGGAAAAGCTTATTTTGTGTTTGATTTTTGGCTACCTGTGAGTCTGGATTGGGAAAGGGGAGCTATCTTCCACACCAGCTTATTGACTGTGCAGCAGGAGTGGCAGCCACGTAAAAACTGAACCATCAACGGTCCAGTTGGTGAAGATGGTATCAATGCCCTCAGCCAATAAAGGAAGAGAAAGAAAGGAATTTATTTTGCCAAGACCTAGGCAACAATGGGACCTCCTGAATACTCTTGATGTGAAAATAAAGCCAGTATTCTGGCATTGGAAAGCTTACTGGAATTTAGACATTTTTAAAAACAGTTTCACTTTTTCATCAACAAGAAATTTCTTGGGGAGCCTGGGTGGTTCAGTCGGTTGAGCATCTGCCTTCAGCTCAGGACATGATTCCAGGGTCCTCCTCTGCGGGGAGCCTGCTCTCCTTCTGCCTCTCTCCTGTTTGTACTCTCTCTCTCTCTCTGTCAAATAAATATATAAAATCTTAAAAAAAAAAAAAGAAATTTCTTTGTGTAGCTGCAAATGGCCCAAGATGAGACAAAGTCTTTGGTCCTGAAGTGTTGTTGCCCCAAAGTGGAGAAATAACTGTCATTTCCAGGGTTGGTGCCATAGTGGTAGAATCCCCTTGCTGGGGAAGAAACTGAGAACAGCCTTAGGTGAAGAAAGAGGAATGGCCTGGGAAGCACTATCTGGCTTTGTCAACCCAGCTAGCACAAAGCAATCATTTTAAAGGTGTTTTCTAAACATATTCAAGTAATCATCTCAGTTCATTCATTTTGCAGAATGGATAGATTTCATAACAAATTGCCATTTAGATAGCACTGCTCATGGGAAGAACACAGTCTAGATGCCAAGGAAAGGGTAGAAAGCCAACTGTTAAAATTATGACTTTGCCTGCCTTTCTTGGGGCCTGTATCACCATGCCTTCTGCATTTTGAAAGCTGCCAAGTTGGTCAAAAGCCACAGTATATGTGGCGTGCATTTCAAATTAGGATAAAATGTTAGAAGGTTCTTCAGCTTCATGGCCAGGTGAAATGAACTTGCCTATCCTGGACAGAGATGGCATAGATAGAATAAACAGCTTTAAGAAGTTATGTAAAGTATCCAAAATTCATGAACCACTGAACTTAAGGGAGTTACGTAACTGCGCCCATGAAAAGAACGAATCTGATGCCAAACATTCCAAAGCATCTCGCCGTGCTTTGACATTATTGTTCATTCCCTGAGCTACTTTGAGAAACAAACTCTGGGGGGAAAAAAAGGAGAGAGAGAGAGAGAGAGAGAGAGTACTTGAAGAAATAGTCCAGAACATGTTGTGAAAAGCCTGCCTAAAGAGTCGACACACTTGAAAGATCTAAAGATTCTTGGCTTTAACATTGGGCAATGCTCCTGTCTAATAAACAGAGAGAAGCATGTTGATATCCCTAAGGGCTGAAAACTTTGTCACTCAGCAAATAATCATTAGTGCACAGTAAATGAGAGGACTGTGTTTGATATTAGACAGAAGCACTGTTTACTTCATGTATTCCAAGAATTCTCCATTACCTTGCCCCTTGAATTTCTCTTACTTAAATATTCTTAATAAATGCTGCCACAAAAGAAAAGCTCATCTTTCTATTTTACCCTAATGGCCGCTGTCCAGAGAATGGAGCAGAACAATTTCTCAGTATCGGACTTCTGTGAAGCTTTCTTTCTGTGAAATAAACCTCTTGGTCTTTCCTATTTTATTATTTTTTTAAAAAGATTTTATATTTATTTGACAAAGCAAGAGAGCACAAGCAGGCAGAATGGCAGAGGGAGAGAGAGAAGCAGGTTTCCCCTGATCAGGGAGCCCCATGCAGGGCTCGATCCCAGGACCCTGGAATCATGACTGAGCTGAAGGCAGACAGTTAACTGACTGAGCCACCCAGGCATCCCCAAATAAGTTAATGTTAAAGATCTTATTTATTTATTTGACAGAGAGAGAGAGAGAGAGACAGATCATAAGTAGGCAGAGAGGCAGGCAGAGAGAGAAGGGGAAGCAGATTTCCTGCTAAGAAGAGAGCCTGATGTGGGGCTCTTGGTCCCAGGACCCTGAGATCATGACCTGAGCCAAAGGCAGAGGCTTAGCCCACTGAGCCACCCAGGTGCCCCATTTTTTTTTAATTAAAAAATGGCAACAGAAATGTATGAGTGTAAGCCAGAGCCAGGCAATAAGTAGGAAAACAAACTGACAATGTTGGGCTGTTGTCCTGACTTCTAGTCTTATTTCTGGACCTCATTATCCTTTTATATAAAATAAGATAAATTTATGTAACGTAAATTTAATACTAGATTAAAATGATATCCAAAATCCTTTTTGGTCATAAAATCTCACAAGTCTTTCATTATGCTTTCATCTCACCTGTGTATGCACAATAAACCATTTCTTGCATTTTGGAAGTTTTATAGTTTTCAAACTTTTATTAGTGATCCCCCTGCTTAAAAAACAAACATTTGAAAACTACCATGGATTAATTTCTCACTTATACTCTAGTGTCAGAAAAAAAAAATCATAAAAATTTTCTTTAAAATTAAGAGAAATGCCTATATGTATATATAAGCAAGAAATATATAGAAATGATATAGTTCTGTACATCTCTATCTACAGAGATAGCTAAATCAGAACATACCACTGACCAGAACCTGGAATGAAAATACATTTATATTATATATTATAATTATAAAATGTACTAAACAGTATAAAATAAAGGAGTCCTAACTTTTAAGAAATAAAAGGAAAAAAGTATTATGAGTGAGTTTGCATTGCTCCAGCTATATCACCAATTTTCATTAAAAAAGCAAACAAACAAACAAACAAACAAAACCAAAAACCTGATGTTGATTTATTATTGACTTGGCCAGGACCGAAAGAAGACTGTGTTAATCTAAGTTTCCTAGAAAATAGAACCTGAGGCAAATACTGAAACACTTCCATTTTAATGGGGGTAGCTGAGGGGGCAATCCCTGGTAATGGAAGTGAGTGATAAAAGGAGCAGAGAGCATAATGGAAGGAGAGCAAATACAAGTTGCTTATTACGATATGGGCCACAGTGGCAAGAGCAGAACAGTTGGTGGCTCTGTTACGTGAGTTGTTGAACTCTGGGTTTGGGTCGATCTGTTGGGGGTTGAAGCAGGAAGGAAAGGCTTGTGAATTGACTCCTGACTCCTCTTTGGAATCTGTTTCCTATTTCCAAAGCTTGGCTCATGAGTTCTTTCTCCTCTGTTTCTAGGTTAGGTCACATGGGCTCTGGGGGGAGGTATGGAGAAAATGAGGGCTTCCAGAAGGTCCAGCCCAGCCAGTGCCTGGTGCCATGGATTCCTCCAAGAGTGTGTGTATATGTGTGTCTGGAGCATGGGGGTTACTTGGTTTGTGGTGCTTGTGGTGGTAATGATGGCTGTGGCAATGACCTTGGCTTTATGATTGAGGTAATGGCGTGAGTCATTCCTAAGCCAGTCAGGCCAGAATGCAGAGTAAACTGCCAAGACTTGAGGGTCAGGTGAGGTCAAACAGATTCAGAAGGCAGAAACCCCTCCTATTTACTCAGACTTTAATGATCTTCATATTTCACGTGAGAACACTACATGTAATTCTTCCCTGAGAAGGGCAGGGTAAATCTCATCCTGCAAGGTCAGCGCAGTCTCCCAAAAAGACTTCAAGAGATTTGAAAAACAAAGTCATATTCAAACTACACGGGTGGTACATAATTGATATTTCCCATCATGCTTCTTCACCCAAACTTTCTGATCTCCCTCTTACCCTCTCCCAGCACTTCCACAAATCAGTGTTGCCTATCTCAGGAAGTGACACAGCATTCATTTTTCATGGGTTTGAAATCTTCACTTGCCTTTTTGGGGTCATAGTTGCTGAAAATGTTCATGCACAATTCTCAGTGGGCTTAGAAGCATCAAAATATACCCCAGTACTCTCCTGGGGACGCAGACATATCCATTCTGCTTCCATGGTGTAATTCAGGCATATCCATCCTTACATTTCTGGTCTGTAGCCTTTAGTTAGGATTCACTCCCATAGTTGGTTCCCTGGCTTCTGTTGGCTTACATTAACCTGGACTTTCATTTCTTTGACATTTAGGCCTTTTCTTCCCAGGGCAGGACCTGTTCTCCTCTGTTCGGACTGTGATGAGACTTGATTGGCATGGAGCCAGTGAAGCATATTAGGGACAGATTTTATAGAAAACAGACATTATCTTTTGAGACCTCTGCTTTAGGTCAAGTTAGTACATAGTTCTTAGGAAAGGGCAGGATTGTTCTCTTCTGTCAAGTTCTATTAGGATTGTCTCTCCAGACCAAGAATATTATGGGGAATTCAGCAAGTTGACCTTCTCAGGCTCATTTACCCAAATATAACAATCTTGGCTTTTAGGGGCCCACTCTTTCCCAGCTAGCACCCTGGTTTAACATGTGAGACTTATTACGATGACACATTTGGTCTGCTTTCCAGATTTGCCAGTTTATATTCAGATCTTAGGCTTAATTTTCAGTACACCTCATTGGAGGACCATCTGCAGGAGACTTTCTGAGAGTTTCTGTGAAGATACTTTGGTTCACTTGGGAAATAACTGCTATAAGCCTATCATTTTTATTTTTCTCAAAGTTTCCAATATTACCAAAAGATCAGTTATCACTGTCCCTATAATGATAAATGCAAGCAGCCCCTTAATCTTCCAATGCCTCATCTTCTACTTGTACTCAATTTCAATTAACTGAAGGTCAAAACATAAGTACTTATATTACCTCTGAATACCAACTGTTATTACCCTCTTCCACTAACCATGAGCTCTGCTGTCAATGTTGTCTTCAAACAGGTAGAGAATCCAAATCCAAAATCCCATCCTAAAGGGTATGGGCTATCTGAGGCCACAGTCTAAGATTTCATCAAAAACAGAGCCTGAGGAAAGGAGTAAGAGGAAAAAAGGGAAGTGAAACAGAGAATATGTTGGGCATATTTTACAATCATTAATTTTCCTTCCCCCACTGCCAGAGCCTGGCAGGAATTTTTACTTCTTAGAGCTAGTATCCCTTAATCCCAGACCTCAAGAGTTTCTTACTCTAAGGGTAGTCCACCTTCAGGCTCCAAAAGTCCCTCAGGATTACCACTTAACTTACTTCTACCACATTATGACACCAGGGGCTTCTGCTCCTGGTAAGCAGTTCTCTCCTGTGATTCTGAATTGTCTGTCTTTCTGAATATGGCAGTGATGCTTTTCCCTTCAACATCAAGTCTCTGATGAGTCCAAGAAAAATCAATGATTTTGTTCTGTCAACTCTTTCTCGTAAGGACAAGAGTGACAGATTATAAGCTCTATACTTGTTTGGACCAAAACTGGAAGTAGAGCTCGTACTCTGTTTTTATTCCATTGACTGTTGAAAACATAGTTTGTCATTGATATTCCTACAAGATAAAGTAATAATCATTGGTCTGTCACTCGTTTTTAGATATTGTGATCAAACTGAGGAAAAATTGTATCAAGGCTTTCTTTTCCTGTTCTTTTGTCCACCCTGTGTGGTGGACAAAAGAATGATCAGGTGCACATTGTGGAAGTGTCTGGAGTTGACTCCAGATGACTCACAATTTGGCTTTCACTCACTCCCAGCACAGATTTCTTCCCTCTGTAAGAAGCAGTATCAGGGCTCCGAGGTGGCTCAGCCAGTTAAGCATCTGACTCTTGATTTCGGCTCAGGGTTCTCAGACTCTGTGCTCAGTGTGGAGTCAGCTTGAGATCCTCTCTCTCATTCTGCCCCACCCACTGCTTGCTTACTCTCTCACTCTCTCTCTCAAATAAATCTTAAAAAAAAAAAAAAAAGAAGTAATATCAATTCTTACAAATAAGCCAAACTTAAATATGGTGCCAGAGTCGGCACCTTCTCAATGAACCTCAGACCTGAAAAATGGGAAAATATTCAATACTATTAAAGAAGATAACCATGGCCGCTTCTTTCCCTTTCCTGCCCCCCCCCTTTTTTAAAGATCTTATTTATTTATTTGAGAGAGACAGAGAGCATGAGAAATAGAGAAAGTACCAGCCAGGGAAGGGGCAGAGAAGCAGACTCCTGCTGAGTAGGAAGCCTGGTGTTGGACTTGATCCCAGGACTCTAGGATCATGACTCAAGCCAAAGGCATAGGCTTAGCTGACTGAGTCACCCAGCTGCACGGGCACTTCTTTTTCTTTTTCATGATCCTTGTTCCTTCCTCCTTTTTCTCTCCTTTTTCATGTAAGGCTTTCTTCTAACCTAGGATAATTAGAGGGAAACATAATAGTAACACATTTTATCAAGAGCACAATTATTTCTACTTTAAAATATAAAGCTGGCCAAATGAAATTGATCATATTAATCTCAGTTAAGTTACTTATTTTAATATAGGCAGATGGAAAAAGGACTCATTATTCATCATTTTAGTAAGTTTCACACACCACCTGTTCCAACCAGAGAAGAATGGTCTCCTAAGTAAAACATTCATTTCTTGAAGAACTCAGAGTTTTTCATCTGTAATGCTTCAGTATCCTCATTTACCTCTATCTGGGTTACACAATCCATTGACATTCAAGCATAATAAAAGAAAACACTAAAATGTGGTCGTGAATATTAAAGTTATAGGGTATCCTATGAATGGGGAGAAAATTTTCTAGAGAGTATCACTTGCCCATGCTAATCCCAACAGAATGACAAAATGAAAGTACCAACACCTTATTTCCTGGTAAAATGTGTACTTCCAGTATAAAACAAAACCAAACTTGTCTCCTCCTCATTGAGAAAAAGTAACTAAAATTCGTAAGTGGAAAAGCATGGCTTTTAGACCCAAAGGTACCTGACTGAATTTGAATATTGCACTAGTTAGGTGGCCTCAGTTAGTTATATAATCTCACTAGGCCTCAGTTGTCTTACCTGTAAAATGGATCTACTAATATCTGACTGGCAGGGCTGTTGAGGTATTTAATTTGATTCATCAATATAAAGAATGTAGAATGGCAATATTCATATAAGTGATAGCTACAATTATTACTAAAACTTTGAAATCTTCTCACAGGAATTTTTTTTTCAAAAAATAACCTTCACAACTTGCAATTTGAAATGGATAGAGAGATCTGTTACTTTATTACTGATCTTATACCTCTAGAATAGCATGATCCTTCTGCCTAGAATAAAAGTAAAAAGAGAGAAAAAGATCAGAAGGATGAGGAAGAGTAGAACAAAGAGAGATGAAGATGGTTCTACTCCAGAATATTTTATATTTTACATTTATATTTAAGCACTTGCACCCTTTCAAGAGAGAGTAAGTAACCTCTCTTACTTTGATTCATGGCTCGGCAAGGCTGTATCTTGACCAAATTTGATAAGTAAAATTGTTTTCAGGCTTCTTAAGACTCTACTTAGTGCTATTTCTCACTACAGATGAGACCTTCTTTACTACTCTGAGAATTCTTAGGTCCTTACACTCAAATTCTGTTCTCTTAAAAACATTGCTGGCCTTTACATGTTACCGTTCTCAGATATATTGATATTAAGGTTTTATTTCTAATTAGGGAATTGTCAGTTAGGGATTATGTAAGGAATAGGATAAGGATATGACTATAGGTATATCATAAAGGTTTTCTAGGTAAGGGCTGTCAAGCATCAGTCAGAAGAAAAAAATCCAGTATGTTTGTATGTGTGTGTGTATCCCAACTTGTGACCTCACATAGAACATGATAGGGATCTAAGCAGACTGAGAATATAGCCATTGTTATATTTGGTTATGTAAGAGAATATCTTTTTGTTGAATACTTGTTTTCAGATATCCTTACAAAATTAGATATAAAGAAAGTTCAACAGAAAAATAAATAATACTGCTTCCCCAGTTTGTTTATTTCATAAGTTGGCAGCAATTTGTGAATGTTTGGAAAGAGTTTTTAAATGTGTTATTTATTCCAAAGAAACTCATAAAACACTGAGAACAGGAAAGGGGAAAAAAAAACCTGTGTACTTAAAATATCTTCATAAAAACAAAATGTAAATATTGAATAAGCAAATCCATTTCAGCGCTGAAACCCCAAGTTTTTGGTTGTTGTTTGTGAGGGTGCCGATGGTGGTGATGTGTGTCTACGTGTACATGCGTGGGTATGTTGAATTATAAATGCCTCTGAAATCCTTGCTCCTTAATTACTGGAACTGTGGTATTTTCACGTTGAGTTTTCCCCTAGTCTATGTGTGAAAGTCTAATGAGAGGGGAAGAAGACTTCACAGGCTCTCAAGAAAAGGAAATCATGAAATAAATCCACTATTTGATTCTCAGTGGTACTGTGGCCACATGGAAATAACAAGAAATTATAACTTTTGCAAAGAATAAAAAGTTTAAGGCAGCTTAAAAATAGCCCTGAGTGAACACATGGCAACCCAAACAAAGGTGAAGGAATGGCAGCGGAGAATTTTAAGTTTTCCATCAGTCTCCATATGCTTTGCGTCCCCAGTAGCTCCACAGAATCTAAAGATAGTCTGCAGAATGCCTGCAGTTTTCACATACAATCAAGCCTCCATCTAAAAGAAACAATCATTTTCCTTTCTGAGCAAACATCATGAGGGCTCTCATGAATGTAAGCAATCATTTGATGGGGACAAGAATGGCTTTCAATTTGCCACGGGTGAGTTGAGCTAGAAGTTGCCGGAACTCCCAGTCCATTAAGCTGATGTCTGTAGACTTAGCAGGTTGAAAACCAAACCAACCCCCCACCCCACCGTATACAAACAGTTTTTTTTTTTTTTTTAAAAGAGATTAAACTGTAAAGGGCTGGTTGAGAGAAATTTTTAAAAGGTAACTTCTTCTTGGTCCTTTGGGAGAAGCAGAAAAGGCAACCAAGCATTTGAAAAGAATATTCTGTATCAGAGAATAGGGAAAACTGCATAACATCTAGTTAATGGTAAAATGTGCAATAACATAGTGTCCAAAGCAGGTAGTTTCCAGGCTCTGCTTCTACCAGAAGCACACAAACATATCCACATTCTCTCTCAATCTCTCTTTCTCTATGTCACTGCATGTATGAAGCATTCTCCTTATTGCTAAGTCATGTTTCCTTTGTACATCTGTATAATTTACCAGTTGATAGAGATTTGTTTTTTCCCTTCATTTATTGCTATAAAAAAGCTGCTATGAATACTATGAATACCTCACTACACATCTTTGTGTAAACATGTATTTTCATTTATTTATGATAAATAGTTTCTCTGGTGATGTATGTTGTGACTTTGTCAAACATTTGAAGATGTTCCAGATATCTTTCTGGGTTTTATTTATAATTAAATTCTATTGTATTAATAGGGCATACTTTGTATGATTTCAATTTTTAATATTTTTTGAAATTTATTTAGTGGCACAGAAGATGATCTTTCTTTTTGAATGTTCCATGTGCACTTGGGTAGGATGCATATTCTGCTTTTTTGGACAGGATTTTCTGTAAATCTCAATTTGAGCACATTAGTTGATGGTCTTGTTTGAAGCTTCTACACTCAGAGATTTTTGTTTACTTTTTCTATGCTATCAATTACTGAAAAAGGAGTGTGTTCAGTTCTGCAAATACAGCTCTAGGTTTACCAATTTCTCTTTTTAGTTTCATCAGATTTTTAATATATATTTGACCCTTGAACAACATGGGTATAAACTGTGTGGGTCCCCTTATATGTGTTCTTTTCTTCAATAAATATAGTATGCTACTGGAAAACTACTTTCTCCTCCTTGTGATTTTCTTAAAAATTTTTCTTTTTTCCGTCTTTCTTTAGTGTAGAATACAATTTAAAATACATATAACATATAAAATATTTGTTAATTGATTGTATATGTTATTGGCAAAGGTTTCAGTCAATAGTAGGCTACTGTTAATTACATTTTGGGAGTCAGAAGTTATACATAGATTTTTTTTGGGGGGGGGGAGGTCAGCACTGCTAACCCTGACGTTGCTCAAAGGTCAGCACCACTTTGAAGCTCTGTTATTCCATACATATTTGATATTCTTATGTCTTCTCTTAATATACCTTTTATCATTATGAAATTTCTCCTAGTCCGTAGTAATAGTCTATTTTGAAGTATGCTTTCCCTGATACTAATACAGTCTTCTACTCTTTTTTATTTAGTCCATGCAAGTTTTATCATTTTGTATTATTTTACTTTGAACCTTTCTATGTTTTTATACTTAAAGTAAGCTCCTTTCAGATAGGATATCTTTAGTCTTGCTTATTTTTATCCAATATGGCTGTCTCTACCCTTTAATTGGAATATATACTATATAAATTTAAGATAAAATGATAATGTGTGTGGTGGAGCGGGGGGGAGGCCCTCCAAAGATGGCTACCTCCTAATCCAAAGGATTCGTGAATCTGTTAGGTCACATGGCATAGGAAATTAGGATTGCAGATGGAATTAGTTGATTTAATTAACTGACTTTAAAATAAGGAAGTTAACCTAGATTATCTGGGTGGGCTCATTGTAATCACAGAATCCTTAAAACTCGAAGAGGGAGGCAGAGAGAGAGCTGGTACCATGAGACCTTGACTCGATGTTGATGGAGGAGAGAGGCCACAATCCAATGACTGTGGGTAGCCTCCATCGGCTGGGAAAGGAAGGATACAGGTTCTTCTCTAAGGTATCTAGAAGGAATGCCATCCTACTGACCCCTTTATTCTAGTCCATTGAAACCCATTTCAGAGATTTGATATCTGGAATTATATAATAATAAATTCATATTATTTAAACCACTAAGTTTATGATAATGTATTACAGAAGTAGTAAGAAACTAATATAATGTGTCATAGAGAGTCTTCATCAGATAAAATTTGTTGGGACCACACTATTTTGTCATAATCAAAGGTATGTGGGAGAAAGTAACATGAGCTCTTACCAAGTCTAGCCATCTAAAACACTCCATTGCTTCTGCCACCTCTCTTTCTCTGTTGCTGACTTTTATGGCCCTGTGTTCCAGGTAGTATAGCTACAGATGGGAGAGGCTTGGCTTCATGAACAACCCCTTGTAGGAGAACCCTTTAGGAGAGCTGCTTGATCCACATTAAACATAACATGAGCAAGAAGTAAACCTGTGTTTATTAAGACACTCACATTTTAGGGTCTAATTGTTGCCAAATCATAACCTACTTTATTTACAGAAATTGAAATAGGTTCTTGCTAATATTTAAACAGTGTAAATGCTGGTAATATACTTTGTGCTAATACATCAATTTTAGACTGGGAACCAGGGGAATTATACTTTTTTTTTTAAGATTTTATTTATTTATTTGTCAGAGAAAGAGAGAGAAAGTGAGTACAAGCAGGAAGAGCAGCAGGCAGAGGGAGAAGCAGGCTCCCCACTGAGCAAGGAGTCAGATGCAGGACTCAATCCCAGGACCCTGGGAACCATGGCCTAAGCTGAAGGCAAACGTTTAACTGACTGAGCCACCCAGGTGCCCCAACAATTACAACTTACAACCATCTGTATTTAAATGGATGTGTGTCCATAATGTATCCAAAAGTAAAAATTTAACTAGTTGTTTTTTTTTTTTAATTGTGCAATATCCCTTTTGTTATTTGCTTAGGGCAGCTCGACTCCAAACAAATTTGTAATTCATTTTGGGAAATCAAATTACACAATCAATTTGTGTAAAATTACACAAAATAATTAGCAATCAAATTTAAAGGAGGGATAAAAAATGAACAGTAGTTAGATATAGGTTTTTATAGTCAGACAAGAAACAGTGTCTGTTGGTGAAGTGAACGCTTTAAAAAAAAAACACTTTTGGCCTCAGTTTTCTTATCTGCAAACTGATATATTTGCATTATCCCCAAAATCCTAAGAAAGGCTTAAAATATAACAGATAACGGTTAATATATAATGGGTATAAAATTCTGAACACATAGCAAGCACTCAACGAAGAGTGTGAAGGCACAGTAGCCATCATTTCCACCATTATGTGCACTGAGAGAATCAGAGAAAGTGTCTGTAAAAGATGGGTCTTGATAAAGGACTTAGCCACTAACAATGAAATTCAAAGTAATGACAATAGAATGGGAAAATGTAGAAAACTGAAAATAAACAAGGGAAGGAGGAGATTAGAAGTAGCAGAAAAATCACAAAAAGAGAATTTATGCATCATGTAGAAACATAAAAACTTTAAAGCCAGAAAAATGGAGGTGCAAATTCCATTTCCGTGATGAGAGGCAATTATTTCTAAACTTCAATTCTGGGGCACCTGGGTGGCTGAGTCAGTTAAGCATCAAACTCTTGATTTCAGTTCAGGTCATGATCTCAGGATTGTGAGAATGAGCTCAGCATGAACCCTGCTTAGGATTCCCTTTCCTTCTCCCTCTTCCCTTTCTCGTTCACTCTCTCTCTCTCCCTCTAAAACAAAACAAAACAAAACAAAAACAACCCTTTCAATTTTATTATCTACAAATGAGAATGATATCTGTTATGAGATTGTTGGCATAAATAAAGTTATATATAAATGCATGTATATATGTATATATAATCTAATATAATGCCTGGTATATATTAGAAACTCAGTGCTTGACCTGGAAAAATAAAGACATTCATAAAAAAAATCATGAGTAGGGCCTTAAAAAATAGATATAGAAATTAAATCATATCATTTTGGCAGGAAGTTCCTACTTTTACAATTTATAACATTGCCATGGGGAACAACCTCATCATAAGTAACCAAAAAAGAAAAGATTTTTAGGCAGTTATATAAACAAAACATGAACATTTCTGGGAAATGATATCAAAAGTGAAAGTTACAAAGATGAAACTTCACACCTCATCAGTTGGGATACATGACTGCATGTGCACACACACACACACACACAAACAATTTTAAGCATATTTTAGTGCCTTCAATATGTAATTTGGCAGATTGAGCGGGTCTGTCCCTGAATAGGTTATATTTAGTGGGCATGGTATGTAATAACAGAAGTGATTACAATACAGGGTCCTATGGCATTTCACAAAAGGAAATCCTAAATTGAATCAAAATATTAAATAAGCAATCAAATTAATAACTTGCTATAACAGATGGAGACTGCAGAAGTCTTTATGGAAAAGTTTGCCTATGAAGTAGATACTCCAGAGTCAAACTTTACTAAGTTTGGACTGAGTCAACAGCTAACGAGGAGGACGAGAAGAAAATGTTTCTTTTGTTTTGTTTTGTTTTTAAGTAGGGAAGTCATCTGACATCTATTATAGAAAGATTATGTTGATCATGATAAAGGAAAAAGATGAGACTATAAGAAAATAGAGGAAATGTACCTAGTTAAAAAGCCACTACACTGATTTGTCCATGAAAGATAAAGGAATGGGCTTTGTCGTGGTGAAAGTACAGAGAGGAGACAGATATGAACATTACAGAGGTAGAATGAATGGAGTTGGAAGACAGAAAAATCATGGGTGGCCATTTTCTAAGGAGGGTGTAAAATTTATCAGAGAAGTATACATCAATCCAAAGATCTCCCAGGCTCTTCTGTCTTGACAAAATTCCTATGTCTTTGAGAAAAATTAAATCATGGTTTATCATGCTGTAATCTGTTAGGTGACAGCTAGAAATATTATCATAAAAGAGAGCTTTTTCAAAAGTTCATAAAATTCATAAATTGTATCTCTTCGGTTTTATTTTCAATGATTAAATTCCATATAATTCAGTTAATGTATTATTGCTTACTAGTATTCATCTCCTGCTGCCAGTGTCTTAATAATTCAATTAAAAATGAGTATGTCGACCATAAGGAAAAGGAAAAAGTGGTAAAATGAAAAATTAGTTACCTTACTAACAATATTCCAAAAATAAGTTAATAAGGTATAAGTAATTTTATAAATAGGGCTTAATTAATAGACAATTCAGAGACGAATGCCAGTAGGAGGCTTACTGTATTGGATCCTGGGAAACCTTCACAACCAAGACTTTTGTTCATTTGAACTTAAAATGTCAACATTAACAAGCATGAAAACTTAGAAAATGGTTCATCTATGTACTTATAAAAATATATTCTTTTTTTTTTTTTTAAGATTCCATTTATTTATTTGACAGACAGAAATCACAAGTAGGCAAGAGAGGCAGGCAGGGAGAGAGAGGAGGAAGCAGGCCCTCCACGGAGCAGAGAGCCCAATGCTAGGCTTGATCCCAGGACCCTGGGATCATGACCCGAGCCGAAAGCAGAGGCTTTAACCCACTGAGCCACCCAGGCGCCCCAACAATATAATTCTTATACATGTAAAAATGTGAAATTCTTCTTTAAAGCCTGCCCCTTTGTAGTAAGTCTCACCTGAAAATTATGTCCCAAACTCAAGAAAAACTCAAAGAGAAATACTAGAATATTCATAGGCATGCCTATATTTTCAAATGTTATATTAATGTTTATGACACACAATTTTACTTTATAAATCACTTAAGTATTGCTTACTTAATATATACTATAGATATAGTCTTTATTTTTCCCAGTGGATTATTTGTAATAAAAATAATAAAATTTTGTTTGATAAACACTGTTATGTGTAGAAATAATATTAAAAAAGAAGTAGGGTGTAAGTTAAGCACTTACTTGCCACCACACTTCTTAGAGATCATTCTACCTAACTTGTAGAATTCTTGGTCCTTCGGGATGAACAGCAAAGAGACCTTCATGAAGGATGATTCCATTAGTTCTCTGGGTTATGACAATGTTAATGGGGCAGGGGATATAATACCGACTTCATAAGCTGTTCCTTCACGGATTTTTACCATTGCCTCACAAACCACCACCTATTGAATTAGAAGTTTTTATTACTTTAGGAAGCACGTATTTGCCCCAGGGGTAGAGAGATATAAAATAATCCAGTAAAAATGAGAAAGTTAGTGGAGAATCTAAGTGTATTTCTTATAACTCATAGCAAGTTATCACTTTTAAAATCTTTTTTAAAAATTTTCCATCATATACATTTTTGAAAGGCAAAAAAGAGTTTTCGGAGTTCAAAAAGCTTAGCTTGGAATATCAAAAGATGTGGGCCATCACGAAATGCTTAGATGACAGAATAAAGATGTGTAATGTTACAAAATCCTGCTCTCCTTCCTCCGAAACTATGAAGTAGACTGATTGGCGGGATGAGAGACAGCTGGGCGCCGATGAGTGAGAGTGAATGATTATATTTTAAAATTTAAGAAATGACCTCACCACAACTTGCTCCCCCCACTTCTGTCTGTGACAAAACTGTTTATAAGCTCATGTTCCAAAAATGTGGAAGAAACAGAACTACCTGCATTGCATGCCATGGAAGATCATAAATTTCAAAAATTTTGTTCTAATAACAAATAGACACAAGGTTTAAAAATAGAGCTTTGTTCAGACTCCTATGCTGATGGGCTAATGTCCCCTCTTACTCATCAAATTAATACTGAATTTTAAAAAGATGAGAGAAAATGACAGAACGGATGACTTTTTGGGTAGAAGCATTACAAGTTTGGGGGGAAAAAAACCAGAAATCACTCCTCAATTATTTTGGTAATGTGTGCCATTTCAGATCTTCTTTTCCTAAGGAGAGAATGAACAAAGAGAGACAGGCTGCCTGTTAGGTAATAAGAGGACAGACAAGAAGCAGGTGGGTTTTGGGGAGATTGGGTGGCTCAGTGGGTTAAGCCTCTGCCTTCAGCTCGGGTCATGGTCTCCAGGTCCTGGGATCGAGCCCCGCATCGGGCTCTCTGCTCAGCAGGGAGCCTGCTTCCTCCTCTCTCTCTCTGCCTGCCTCTCTGCCTACTTGTGATCTCTCTCTCTCTGTCAAATAAATAAATAAAATAAAATAAAATAAAATAAAATAAAATAAAAACAGTTGGGTTATTTTGTTTTTCTTTTGACTTTTTAAAATTTTTTATGAGAGAGAGTGCAAGTGCAGGGTCAAGTGCAAGAGCAGAGGTGGAGGGACAAGCAGACTCACACTAAGCAAGGGAGCCCACCCAGGGGCTCAATCCCAGGATCCTGAGACCATGACCCCAGTTGAAACCAAAAGACAAACGCCTAACTGACTGAGCCATCCAGGCACCTGTCAAGAAGCAGTTCTAACACAGAGATGCGGTTCCTCCTGTTAAAACTCATCTCTGGGTATTGTTTGCACATGTGGGTTTCCGGCTGCAGCAAGATGGGAAACATTCTGAGGATAGAAACATAGCTGCAAAACCACTCCCAGCAGCAACCCAGAACTTCCAAGTCAGGATGGAGACTCGAGCAATAATTATCATCCCCCCTAACCTCCCAATAACACACACAATCTTGAGTTTGAGGAAGAAGATGGGAAGGTGGAAGGAAGTCCCAGAAAGAGAAAGAGAGACAAAGAGGAAAAAGGGAAAAGGAAGTGGGGCACAAACAAGGAACTGGGAGTGGGAGGCCACATTTTGTGGCTGCAACTGCTTCACCCTTCTGCCTGCGTGCACCTGTCTCTTTCCTGGTCTCAAGGGCTCTTATGGATGGTATATACAAGCAGCAATGCAGTAATGCTAGATAATTTCAGTAATTTATGAGATCTATAACAATTCACATTTTCATTAGCATTGTATTACCTCTTACATTCACTGTTCCCGACTTGGAGTGCAAAACGCAGATGGCAAGTTCCTTTGAGAAGGCGCATTGTTTTGTTGCCTAATGTTGCAAAATGAAGATGTGTAGTGAATTGTGCATAACACATAATTACAGCTTATTTACTGTATTTAGCATTGAACAGTGTACAACAGATGGGAGCATCTGAAGAAAACCAGGAGAGTCTTTTATGAGGCACGTGCCACATGTGTCGACCTATATTTATAAACCAGAGGCATAAGCACTTTGGAATGGAAGTACTGATAGATATCTGACTACAGTGACAAAAATAATCTTCGCTTTAATGAAAATGTCCAAAAGTTCTGTCAGCCCAAAACTAGATAAGAATAAGGGATATGGAATTTCGCAGTCCCTGCTGTTTTTTTTATTTATTTATTTATTTATTTATTTTTCATTAGGGGAAAAAAGGGGTGACTAGAAACCATGGTATCTAGCCTCAGGGAACACATTTTTTGGAAGCTGTTTACAAAGAATACATCAGCAGAAGCACTAACAAATTCTAGCTACATTGTAAGACATCGGAGGTTTATATTTTGTTCACCCATTATTCAATATAAACCATTGTTCATAGTCAAAAGATAAGTCATCCTTAAGCCTTTTATCAGAATTTCTCATAATGTTATTTAGACACAGCGTGAGCCTGCCTTTTCAAGACTGCCTTACAAAGCAGATGTAAAATTCTATGCTACCTTTGAAACAGGGTTAAAGGTGACTTGGGTTTTATTCCAGTATGTATACCTCATGGAAATGGACTCCTGTGTTTTTCCTGTGTGTTTAAAAATAACTGAACATGAGAATAATCCCATCACTTTCATCCACCTCATGTTCATAGGGGAAAGAACAAATATTTCTAATTATTTGATGTTTGGAAAGAGTGTACAGTGGACCTTTTCATTTTGTGGATATGACATTTGAGTAATTTTGCAGATATGGCATTTGAACAGGTTTTCTATATGTAAAGAAATGCTTTAAATGAGCTTTAGAGTATTTGCATTGTCATATAGCTACTAAAAAAAAAAAGGAAGTCTCATTACTAACTTTGTTTCCATTCTCCTCAGTGGACACAAGAGTTACACACATACACTCACAAACCCTTAACTCTTCCTAGGGATAGAAGAAAAAAGTCATAAAATATTGAATCCTTTATTTCATTTTATGGAAAAAAAAACATAGGGGATATAACAACTGTTCGGGTCTGTGATCAAAGGAACGAGACTGATGCAAAATGAAAGTCAAGCAAAGCTTGATTTCGCGCCAAGCATTGAAAATCAAACTGAGCCAGGTGGTGGGTATTATGGAGGGCACGCATTGCATGGAGCACTGAGTGTGGTGTAAAACTATGAATTCTGTTATGCTGAAAAGAAATGAAATTTTAAAAAAATGTTAAAAAAAAAAAAAAAAAAAAGAAAGAAAAGAAAATCAAACTGACCATTCGGGGCTGTCTCTTATGAAGAGGCGACGACGACAACCCCGACGAGGCCGCTCCCCAGACGACACCGCTTCAGTGAGGTCGCTCCAGACGAGGCCGCACCCCAGATGAGGCGGCTCGCTCATGAGGCCACTTTGGTGAGGCTGCTGCCGCGAGGCCATTTGCGCCGGTGCCGCTGCAGAAGACTACAAGGACCAGGACGACCCCGATGCTCCCGACGACCATGACGACGCTGCTCCCAATGACTACCTTAACGGCTATTCTAAGGGCTACTCTAATGGCTATCCCAACAGTTATTCTAATGGCTAATCCCAATGGCTATTCTACCGGCCATCCCAACAGCTACTACAACTCCTCCTACTACTCTCCCCCCTCCCAGCCTCACAGACTAACCTTTATAGAGGTGGTT
The DNA here is from genome assembly GCA_004024625.1 of Mellivora capensis. Taxonomy (NCBI): domain Eukaryota; kingdom Metazoa; phylum Chordata; class Mammalia; order Carnivora; family Mustelidae; genus Mellivora; species Mellivora capensis. The sequence continues at coordinate 51,442 of PISX010008716.1, read as the reverse complement.
GAGCCCCGCCCACACACAGGTGCCCAATGAGATTTCAACTCACCATAGTAAATATATGCATACCCCACTGATTGGATGTCTCCATCCGGTTGGCCCGCCCCTGTATTCAGGGTTTGCAAGTAAGTTCCTCCGGGAGGGGCGGGGTCAACCCAAGCCCACAACCAAACAGCTCCCTCTGGCCAACCAAGCCCCTACAACGACCATTCATGAAAACTTCTTTGTTTTCAAGGGTCCATTGAACAAATCGAACTGTGTTAACTGCAGCCTTAAGTCACATTTCCTCTGAGTTCCAACCTTGAGTAATTCTTACACAATGTGCCTATGGGGGTGATGAATGGGCATGTCAAACTTTAACAGGCCCCACACGAATTACCGACAGCCATCTTCTTCCTCCCCAAATTTACTTTGCTTTGAACCCTCACCAGTTTTTTGGTTCATGGTTCCTTCCTTCATTCCTTCTGCCCTTCTTACCTTTTGTCTCCTTTCTTTCCCTTTCTTTCCGTTCTTATCTATTTTTGTGTAATTACAAGCAGAGACACAGTATAAAACATTATATATTGATACTCTCAATATACATGTATGAGAGTTCCTTCAGGGTCTTTCCAGGGCTGTGCAATGAGAACTTCCTATGTAATCGAACTATTCTATAAATTGTGCTTCAGATAAGGTGGCCACTAGCACTTAAAGTATATCTAGTGAGACTATGGAATGGAATTTTTTTGTAAAGATTTTTTTATTTATTTGAGAGAGGGAGCGAGCGCAAGCAGGAGCAGGGTGGGAAGGACAGAGGAAGAGGGAGAATCAGACTCCCCACTGAGCAGGATGCCTGACAAGGGTGTTTTGATCCCAGAACCCCAGGATCATGACCTGAGCAGACGGCAGATGCTTAACCAACTGAGCCACCCAGGCACCCCTATGGAATGGAGTTTTCAATTTTATTGATTTTTTTTAATTTAAATTCAGCTAGCCAACTTATAGTACATCATTGGTTTCAGATGTAGTGTTTAATAGTTTATCAGTTGTATATAACACACAGTGCTCATCACATCACATACCCGTCTTAATGCCCATCAATTTTAAATGTAAATAATTTTAAGTAGTCACATGGAACTAGTAGCTACTGTCTTGGAGAGTGCCAGCACATCCCCAAAAATGTAATTGTTAGGTAATCATTTATGCACATGTAAATATTAGCTAATGTTGAGTTACTCTCCAGAATAGACTTCAGTGTTTGTACACAAGTATACATGAAATTATTTCTTTCCCCACCTCCTTGACTAATACTTAGTATTATTAGGCTTTTACACTTTCTAGATACTTCAATGGGTGTAAAATATTGTCTCATTAATGGTTTAATTTCTATTTTCCCTTGTGCATGTATATTACTCATAATTTTATTGGCCATTCTTCTTTCCTCTTCATTACCTGCTTATTTTTCTGTTGAAATATTGAACAGTTTGTCATTAAAAAGTATGCTTATACTATGTTCTTCCAAGAAGGAGGTAGGGATCTGTTAGTTTGAGTCTGGTCTTTAATGATGTTTGAACTCCAATTCTCTAAATTCATTTTAAAATAATTTTTTCATGTTCCATGAGAAACTAAGAATTTGATCCTACTTTCATAAAATATATCAATAATTTGAGACCAGTTTAGCCTTTTTATCGACAGAAATGATATATGCCCCAAGTTATAGATTTTTCATGTTTATAAATACCATTTTGAATATTTCTCCAAGTTTTATTTATTTCTGTTAATACATAAAATATATATTTGTGTGTTTATTATATATAATGTTCAATGTAATATATAATAAGATATCATTATATATTATTACTAATTATACACATATTTACTGGGAAATAAAACATGAAGAAATTATGAACATGTTATTTATGAACACTAAAAAATAGAATAATATAAATAAAATATATTAAATATATGTATACTATTACAGATTATAACTTTTTCACTTACTATATATTTTTTTAAGATTTTATTTATTTATTTGTCAGAGAGAGCACAGGCAGACAGAGTGGCAGGCAGAGGCAGAGGGAGAAGCAGACTCCCCGCTGAGCAAGGAGCCCGATGCGGGACTCGATCCCAGGACGCTGGGATCAACTATATTTTTAATTGAGTATTACCGTTGGGTAGAATGATGTTCATTTTAAAATATAGATCTTCAATATACATGATGAGTTACAGAACTGTGAGCTAAGAAAGGAGTATTGTTTTAAGCCATTGAGGTTATGACAATTTGTTATACAACAACAGAAAACTAATACAATTACTCACTTTTAACTTTAATGCACATATGTCTAAAACTCTACAATTGTGTAAGATGTTTTCTTTATGGTCTTAGCAAATATATTTTATTAAATAGGAAGTTTTTTTTCTGTTTCTCATTTATGATCATTTAAATTAAAAATCAATGTAGAAATATATTTACTGCTTTTTTTTCTCCAACTGTAATATAATCATATACTGTTTATTAATATATAGCTCTGGATATTAGTAGTATTACATCTTCTAATACTGAATCTTTCTTGCATTTCTGGATCATAATTACTTGTTTTATTATTTTATATTAAACTAGCAATTTTTGCTTGCTGCTGATCTTTGGAATCTAGCTATGGGGCATATTTATTCTTATTTTTTTAATTCCACTGAACATTGTTTGAATCATTTTAAGGAGATGGGCAGAGATGCTTAGACAAATATGCTTAGGTTGCTCTCTTCTCCAGAAATTCTAACTATTTGCTTTTAAAAGTAGATCCTAGCTGAAGGACATTGAGGTAGACAAAAAATGGTGAGATACTGTCACAGGTATGTTCACCAGGAGGATCTGGAGAGAGATGACCTTGCAGTTGAGTATCCACTACCACCTGTGGAAGGGCAGGGATGAAAGCAGCATTGAGTAGGGAGAGAAGGGAAGTTACTACATGGTCCCAATCACAGGATCAACTGGGGGAGTTCTAGACTTACAAAGATCCCTCAGAGTTGGCCCGGGGGGGCATAAGATGACCAGGCTTGATATGCCCATGTTGTGTAGTCATTGTACATGGGTCATAATGAAGAGGGACATGACCTTGGGTAGGGCAGCTCTCTGCTAAGCTAAGACAGTCCCTGAAGGATCTGATGGGAGGACACTGTCCACTGTCAACACTCCCAGCAGTGGGAGAAGCAGATACTTCCCTAAAGAGAGAGGTGGGTTGTACCCACAGTATCTCCCAGGGATGTGTATGTAGAGATAATGAGAACATGTCTTCATTCCTGAAGGACCTGTTTAGAGAGGGGCAACAATGATTTTGGCTGATTTATGTGGGATGACCAGATATTGCAGAACTATCTCAGGTACATGAAGAGAGCTTGCATATGACTGTGGATATTTAAAAAATGGTATGTGTTGCTTTGTAGATAACATGTCTAAACTCATTAGTAGAAGTACTTGCAAAATAACTATTAGACATGTCCAGTGTTTAGAGTTCCTCTTCTCTGAAGCCTGCTAAGCCTATCACTGGAAAATAACCTAGCCAGTAAGAAGTAGGGAATGAACAGATATCTGGACCCAGAATTATTCCAACTGTAAATCTGGTAGAAGGGTGAACATCTTCTGGCACCTGAGGTTTCTGTTTCAATAGCACCTTCCCTCCTCCACCTGGATGTTATAGTGGGAGAATGCCAAGGGTAGCCCCTCACTTCTTTCCTAATCTTCCGAGATCAGATGAGATCGGGCGCGTTCAGGGTGGTATGGCCGTAGACACTTCTTTCCTAATCTTAACTTTCTCTTTGATCCAGCACCACATGTTTAGTGAATAAAGAGTTTAACCTAAGATTTTATTCAAAAAGAGGAACAGAAACCAGGGAAAATTTGATTCACACTGGCCCTATATCCAAGAATCTGTGGAAGAATAATCTGCTTTTTTTAGGGGGTAGCAGTGATATAAGTGGGAGTACAATCTGGGTTGGGATCTAGTTTAGCCATAGGCTCATGGTCCAAAACCAAAGCCTTAAGTCTCCTCTAATTTGTTAGCAGACTTGAGACTGCTTCATTTCATCTGTAACTGGGTTTATTTTTCTAGTCCTCTACAATAGAGATATGAATCATATGTTGAGATTTATATCACAATTTTACACTGTTTCTTCCACTCATTTAATGCAAAGAACTTTACATATACTATCTCACTTATTTTTATATCTATAAAAGTCACATCTCTTTCATTAAACCCCCTTGTTGATGGATACATGTGAGGGACAAGGAAGTAAATGAATGACCTCGGCTCAGCATTTTAATGGGGAATATAACCTAGACTGAAAGCCTGAGCATTTTGGAGGAAGGTACACATATTTGCCACAACACTAACATTTACATATCCTTTACCTGACTGGCAAAAGAAAAAAGTTGGTTCATAAGCCTTGTTCTGTCTCTTTTGCTTTCATAATTTTCTTGTTAGTAGAAAATATTTTTGATTTGATGACTGACAGTTTCTTCCCTTCACAAACATTTTAACCCTTCTTGCTTAGCTCTCAAATTCCAGTATAAACACATCAAATACAAATATGACTGGAAGCCGATATTGCTGAAAAGTAAGGGCATTCTCCTTACTCATGTAAAATAAACATCTGAAATTATCAGGAGTCCCATAAATTTTACCTTTCAAATAGAAAGACTTTACATGAATTGGATTTCAAAAAGTATAAAGAGGCAATAAGTCTAAGTAATTTACTGGTATCCCTAACTTGATTTACAATATGACAAGAATGAATTCTATTTCTTATTTATTTATTTATTTATTTTGGAAGAGAAATCAGATATAGAGGAGATTCAGTATTTTTAGGAATTACAACAACCTTGGGTAAGATTTCGTAAAAGATAAAAATAAGACCATTAAAAATACCATTGCCCTAGAAGCCTCCAGAATAAGAATATAGGTCATCATGGCATTTTCCTTTAGGTTGGTGCACTGGTATACTGTATATTGGGATACACTCTGATATGATATGGTGAGGTTTAGAGATCAAATGCTCTCAGTCCTTGGTATTTAGAAGAGATTAGATTCTCAGTTTCTGTGTAAGCTTAAGGAATCATCTGAATGTCTGAAGACATTTGCAAAAACACAGAAATAGTCAATTTAGTTTTATTCTAAGATTTATTTCACAGCATACAAGCTACTCAAGATTAATTCAAACCTAAGATGATATGCCACCTGTATTCGCTTCTTTTGGTTTTTACCTCTGTGCTCATTACTAGTCCCCCATTTGTTTTACCCAACTTGGCACTTTCCCTTATTGTACTGTAGGATTTATTTCTACTTTGGAATTTTCTAAGTGATATGGAGAAAGCATCTTTTGGGGCTTCATCAAAATCTTCCTCTAAGACTATCAGAATGGATTAAAACTGGAGTTCGGAATCTCTGCCCGTGGGGATCGGCTGTCCAAATTTCAGTGTAATCCAATATTAATAAAACTAATTGCTAAGCTTGAGTACCTTCCAGCCCACATCCAAAGCCTCTAGCCTCTATCTTTCCAAGTATAAACTTTCAGCATGGCTCTCTGGTCTACAGGCCCTCAATATTGACTAAGTCCATCGCCATTTCTTTCTCCAATAACTAAATTCTAATAGTAGGTCTTGTTTTTGTTGGTGTACTTCATTTTTATTTCTCTATGTTTATTCTTCACACCCCTCACTTCTAATTTACCAATTATTATAATTTAACAGTCCAGTTTAAATATTCAAAGGGTATATATCTTAGAAATTAATTAAGCAACTTTTTTTAATTCCAAAAATATAAGCCTACACTTAAGAAGCTAAAAACATGGCCCTGATCCCAGTTTAAACCATCAGACTTCAGGGACATAATTACAGGCAGAAACTGTGACTTAGGTCCAATTACACGCTGGGCCTGAGCTGGGTGCCTCCTGTTTCTTCAAAGATGAATAGCCAGAATTAGAATTTAAATTGTCAGCTCAAAGAAGCCCAGGGTGTATTTCGTTTCTGCTAGTTAAAGAGTCATAAGGAAGCCCCGAGGGGCAGACTCCAATGTCATTCACATTTCCCTGAGCTAAACCCAAGCTTAGGTTCCTGAGAAACTGAAATCATACCTCTTCTCAATTACTTATCTTCATACATTATAAAAATAGTTTATTGTCACAACGTGTTTCTATTCAATATGAATACCTGTAACTCTCTTCTCCTGTATTACATGTACGGGGTGGGATGTCGAGCAGGGGGAAGGAAGGGAGGGGAAAATGAAAACCTCCTGAAATTATACAGTAATTAGTTTCTTTATTTGAAAGCCCTTTCATTAAACAGCAATGATAACGAGCAGTAAACTGCCACCCGCGGGAGAAGGGAAGAGTGTCAAATTCTATTCTGAAAAGACATTTCCAAAAACACAGACACAGTCAGTTCAGTTTTATTCTGAAGATTTATTTCATAGCAGTCGAGCTACTCAAGATTAATTCAAACCTGTCTCCCAGATGCAATGAGTGTGAAGAACTTGAACCTACTGTCATCTGAATTTGCAACATCTCACCATGTCTAAATATTGTATACAAATGGCAGAAATGGTATAACCCCAAATCTGTGTTAGGAAAGCTTTAACTCAAAAAAATACATGCTGGAATAGCATTATATGTGGCGTGTGTGTGTGTGTGTGTGTGTGTGTGTGTGTGATTTTCCTTTTGGGTGATCCATTTGTGTATTAATACATCTCCTCTTTATCACATCAATGTAATAAAATGAGAAAAAATTATCTTAGCCTTCCTAAAAGGATGATATTCTTGCTAAATGCTATGTGAAATGATTTCACTCACCACTAGAGGATAAGCGACATGTTTGAGAGACAATATAGCCATCTTTTGAAACTACACTAAGTAGTTCCAGAATTAAATCAATGGATAATTAACTGTTCAAGGAGCCAAATCACAACATGCATGTTGCAGTTAAAATAGTAAACAATCATTTTATTCACTGTCTGGCTTTTCCTTGTGAACTGACAAAAATCCTTTGTAGGATATGGAATTAGAGAACTTAGAACATAAGACTTACAAATACTTATAGTACCTCTAATTCCTTTCAAGGTGGATTTGAATAAATTGAGTTTAAACAAAAGTCAATGCCCCCCCGGGAGGGTGGTTAAAAAAAATATGTGCATGACAAATATAGAAAGAAAAGCTTCACATCAAATGTCATCAGGGAAATGCAAATTAAAACAGTAAAGAGACAGCAACACCAAATTCCAGTGGCATGGGGAGCAACAGGAACTCTCATTCATTGCTGGTGGGAATGCAAAATGGTACAGCTACCCTGGAAGATATTTCAGTGATTTCTTACAAAATTAAATGTACTGTTACTATAAGATCCAGAAATCATGCTCCTTGGTATTTACCCAAAGGAGCTGAAAACTTCTGTCCACACAAAATCTGCACATGGATGATCGTAGCAGCTTTATTCATAAGTGTCCAAACTTGGAAACGACCAAATGCCCTCAGTAGGTGAATCAATAAATCATGATACATCCAGACACAGAATATTATCCAGCACTAAACACAAATGAGCTATCAGATTATGAAAAGACATGGAGGAATCTTAAATGCACATCACTAAGTGAAAGGAGCCAATCTGAATAAACTACATACTGTATGATCCCAGCTACATGATTTTCTAGAAAGGGCAAAACTGTGAAGACAGTAAAAAGATCAGAGATTGTGGGGTGAGGTGGGAAAGATGAAGAATGAATGGCTGGAGCACAGAGGATTTTTAAGGCACTAAAAATACTCTGTACGATACTATAGTGATGGATGAATGTCATTTTATATTTGTTCAAACCCGAAGAACATACAACACCAAGAATGAACTATAATGTAAGCTATAAACTTTGGGCAATTATCAAGTGCTAAGGCAGGCTTATCTTTGATTAAAAAAATAATAATAACATTCCACTCTGGTGACTGATGTTGATAATGGGGGAAGCTATGCATACTTCGGGGCTTCAGGTATAAGGGAAATCTCTATACTTGTCCCTCAATTTTGCCGTGAACCTAAAACCTTGCTAAAAGAATTAAAATTTGGGGTACCTGGGTGGCACAGTTGGTTAAGCAACTGCCTTTGGCTCAGGTCATGATCTCAGAGTCCTGGAATCCAGCCACACACTGGGCTCCCTGCTAGGCAGGGAGCCTGCTTCTTCCTCTCCTTCTGCCCCTCCTCCCTGCTTGTTGTCTCTCTCTCTCTTAAATGAATAATTTTTTTTAATCTTAAAAATATAGTCTTTGAAAAAAGAATAATATTCTTTCCTTGGTAAAGCAGGTACCTCTGACTTTGCAACATGAAGTTGATGGAATAGGAGCAAACACCAAAATCATGGGATGATACAGTTTACAAAATATTATAATAGATAATAATGTTCATTAATAGCTAAAACGTGTGCCTACTAAACATTTAAATTTGTTTCCTTCTCTTGTCTCCCACCCACCTAATAACAACAACCAAAATTAGTGAACTTTTATTAGTGTTAAGCATTGCACTAAATGATGTCTGGTAGATAACCCATAGAGAAGTGCTTTCAAGTGTACGTGAAGTGAGTGTTGGGGCCCCATTATGTCCAAATAATAAGTTAGTACGTACTTGGCCTTTAAAAATTCATTAAAATGTTAATTTCTTCGTATTCATTTGTATGGCAGCCACTTCTTTCTACCCTGTTCTGCCGCAAATGAGACATTTGGCAAGCCCTGTCTCTCCTTGGAAGGACTTGTCCATCTTTGGAATCTGAACCTTGAAAGTTATGACTCTACAGATTATCTGTATTTTGCTTACTGCAAGTGAAGAAGAGACCATTTTTATTACAGTTTTCTACTTCCCACAGATGGATGGAAGTGACCTCATAAACATTTGTCCCATTTATAGTAGTTGTAAACGTTATCTTCAGTAGGTGTGTAATATTCCATTGTAAATATTCAGCATAAATACTTGACTATTCCACTGTTGCTGAATATTTTCCCTGGTTTTTTTATCTTTAAGAAATAATATTGCAATACAAATATTTATGTGCATTGCTTCTTTTTTTTAAATTCAGGATTATTTCCTGATGACATATTCATAAATACAAAATTACATCATTAAAAAAAATAGGATTAAACGGTAGGCTGGTGGGTTTGAATCAAGTTCTGTCATTGATTGCCTATATTATTTTCAGGTAGCTGATTAAACCCTTCAAGCATTTTTGTAAAACATTTTCTTTTAATTTTTTGCAAAATAGGAATAATAATAGCATCTATATTATAAAGTTCCTATGATAAGTAAATGAGGTGATCCAAATGCAGTGCCTAGGAATGGATCATCAAAGAGTAAGCATGCAATCATTGTTAGTTATTATAAAAATAACTATGAATATTTTCACAGATTTTGAAAGCGACTTTCCAAAATGACTGTAGCAATCCACACTGCACTAGCAATGCATAACAATAAAGTCCTGCCTTTTAAATGCTTGATTCTTTGTTTTATCCAGGAAATATTTCTCATACATATTTTGTCTTATAATTGCATATGTAGTATGACAGAATCAAAATGGCAGGGTTAAGTGTAAGGACAAAGATACTTGGGTTCAAATCTAGTCTCTATATTTGCTACCAATGTGGGCTTGGAAATGTATCTTAACTTCTCTGGTTTTCAGTTTCTTCATTCTAAAAAATGGGAATATTTGTGACTTTTAGTCTTTAAAGATATTAGAAATAATATAGGTAAATTATATAGTCCCTTTTATACACTCAAAATGAAGTTTTTAATCTTGAGCATATATTAGAATTATCGAGAGATCTGATGTTCAGCTGCATTCCAGACTAATTCATCAGAATATCTGGGGGTAGACCCCATATATCAACATTTATTTTAGCTTCCTAGGTGATGTGTAGAGCTAAGCGTGTCAGCCATTGGGTGTTATGTCCTTATCCATGTTATTTGCTTACTAACAACTAAAATTTATAAATGACCTCACAATTTACAAATCACTTTCATAGCTAAAATTTGATTTTATTACAAAAACTTTGAAGCATTATTTGTCTTAAAAATTCATACTTTTTTTTTAAGTGAGTAAAGCTATGATCATTAGCAACGTTGACCCAGAGTTCACAGCTCTAGCTCAGGTTTACAATATTCCATCTGTTGGCCATACAGTTGTCATTGAATCTGTTTACACATCTTACTCCATTTATATTGTGTATGGTAACACCTCTAGCACCAATTATTCATATCAGACCTAGTCAAATCCTTTCACAAAACTGGGGAAGATAATGCTCAGGATTTTCTTTAGCTTCCTAGTCGGTAACATGATCTTACATACAGCATATCAGCAATTTTTGCATAACCCTGTTTTATCTGTAAAACCTTTCTATTCTTTGGCTCATGAGCATCAGGGACCCAGATCTATGGACATTATAAATACTTTAGAATCTTGCAAAGAGGAAAATAACTGGATGAGATTTTGGGAAAGGAGACCTTGGCACAGAATCCAGACAATAATCAGTGTTGATAGCTTTCTGGATTCAGCCTTAATGCAGGGACCAAACTTCCAGACATTTTGACATAATTCCAAAATCAGGGAAATATTTTCTCTGCACCAGTGAGTAAGCTAAATCTTTTTTTTCCCGCTATACTGTGATGTGCTATTCTTTGCATCATGAAGGTAGCCAAAAGGAAGAATTTCTATAAAACTGTGTCATGTACCACTTTCCCACACTACCTAAAAAGCTATAATATGTTTTACAATGGCCCCTCCATATAGGACTGCTTGCTTTAGACTTGGTAATACTGTCTTTAAGTTTTCATAGCTTAGTTCTGAAATGTATTTTGCATTATAACCTCTCTAAAATTTAAAAACGGCCTATTTTTTCCTGGACTGCTGAAAGAATACATGTTTGGGGCTCTTTCAAAGATATATGGGTTTCAAATGTACTTATTAACATGAGAGTATTGGTAATGTAATAATATAACTTGAAAGGAAAACAATATACTGTTAAAAGAAATAATACATCTTTAATAGAAAATAATACATCAACACCCTTGGCCAATTTTTAAGCATATTTGATGCAAAACTTCCAGCTGCATTTTGCCAATAGGTGTAACTATTTTGATTGGTCCCAATTATTCCTATCCCTAAATGTCCTTGCCTCCTATTTTTAGACTTGATAATTTTATGAAACATACCCCAGGACACATGCAGAATACAATTCTGCTTCTGATTCAGGCTCCTTTACATCTTAACCAATAGTGATATGTTGAAAATTAAAACTCTATAGTATATATTTTAATTACACATTTATAAAACTGAGTGAAATACAATTAACATGCACTTATTATAGAGCTACAATAGGAAAGGTCTATTATGTTAAGGGACACATTATAGAAAATGTAATTGACTTCTTAACAAAACCAGGAACTCGTCTGTGAAACCCAGAAAACCAATTTAAATGCTAGGTAGATTTATGAGCAGTTCTTTTACTAGGCCGAGAAGTTGGAAGAAGTAAACATTTTATAGGATGGTAAAATTAATAAATGTACACTTATTCCACTTCCTGCACCCTGAATCGCTCCTACCCACAGTTCACTTAAGGAAAAGCATGTTGATTGTTTTATTTATTTCAATATTTAGTTCTCATTCAATTTGTATCTCAAATGTACCTCGTTAGTATTGGCTCTGGTGTTTCATGCTGGCACATTGTGGCAGGATTATTGCTGTAGCCTTAAGAAAAAAAAAACAAAAAAACTACTGACAATATAACATGGTACTCCATGTTGTCACTTCCCTAAACATAAATTTTCCTTTAGCAGGAGCACAGAATTCTTCTTTCTATTGTGGCTAACTTCTTATTGATTAAAATAAGAACTTAGCCCGCATTCAGCACCATCTGCAATTAGTTATTTAAGCTGTATCCATATTAGATAGATATTCTAATTTTAACACTGGTACTAACAGAAAGATTGCTTTAGTTCTTTTTTTCTTTTGCTCTATCATTAAAAATTCACAGAAGGCTTAATTGTTCCTTAGCAAAAGCGTTCTTAACAAATCACATACTCTTGGTCAAAACAAAAATTTTGATGAAATGTGTAGTACAATTCAATAATAATAATAAAAGCTAAAGTGTATCTAGAGTTCTGTTTTTCTTAAAAAAAAAAAAAAAAAAAACTGAGCCTGGGTGGCTCAGTCGGATAAGCTTCTGCCTTTGGCTCAGGTCATAATCTCAGGGTTCTGGGATCGAGTTCCACTTTGGGCTTCTTGCTCACTGGGAAGCCTGGTTCTCCCCCAGCCTGCCGCTCTCCCTGCTTGTGCTATCTCTCAATCTTTCTCTCTCTCGCTCTGACAAATAAACAAAATCTTTAAAAACAAGCAAAATAAAAAAATTTTAGGCTTTGGTGGCTCAGTCCTTAAGCATCTGCCTTCAGCTCACGTCATAATCCCAGGGCCCTAGCATGGAGCCCTGAATCTGGCTCCCTGCTTGGCAGGAAGCCTGCTTCTCCCTCTCCCACTCTCCCTGCTTGTGTTCCCTCTTTCACTGTGTCTCTGTCAAGTAAATAAATAAAATCTTAAAAGAAAATCTTCAAAAGTGTGAACAGTTGTACAAAAATTCGTTCAACTATTTTCAATATGGAAATAAAGCAAGATGAAGCTAATTCTATGCTTAAAATGGGTTATGCTTAAAAGAGGTTGCTCAGGAGAGGTAACAGTTGTTTTCTGAATTACAACACCTAAACCTATAAATATCTTAGCTGTGTAAATATATTAATCAAATAGACAGGCTGCCTGTATTTTTTAATATAGATATGAAAGGTCACACTTGACACTTTCCAGTTAGTATCAGCAAAACCTTGTTGGTCAGAAGTCTCTAGGAATAATTGATTTCAAGCTTTTTTCTTTCTCTGTCTTACCTGACAATTTACAATGCCAGGTTTTCCCCTGGAAATCTCTGCCTTAGGTCTGGAATGCCTGCCCCAAGGCACATGGAGTGACTAACTTGGTTTGCCCTCAGGAAACAACCCTGAGCTGATTGCTTTCAGAAAAACAGTGATGTGTCTGATTTAGTCAGTGCCAATAACAATGGGCTAATGGGTAGTTTGGCCATGGGTCCCAAAATCGATACTGTAATCTCAAGGAAGGCTTGCCATGATAGGAGAGCCTGGCCATCTATGAAGAGGGGGAAAAAAGAGAGAAGGGGGTAGCTGAGATCTCAGTGGTGAGTTGATAATCCCTGGGGACTCCACAGGATGTTTTCTTTTCCCTTCAGAGAACTGTTGGCGAACAAAGAGTATTGCTTGTAAAAATTATCTGTTTGTCCTCAGTCGAGGTCATGAGCATTTCAGCAATGAATGCATGCGATGGATGTACAGCATTCTTAACGTTTTCATGTGCTAGAGACACAGACATAATTTACTTGGCCATAACAGCAAGCTATCACCGGGCAGAGGTACTTTCAAGGAGATTGATTCCATGCTCTGGACAATTAAGCTGTGCTACCCACCCAATGAAGGTGCTTTATAGTATCTCAAATTTTCATAACAGCCCGTAAATTTCAATGAAAGGCCTAGTGGGTAAAACAGCGACTGACTTGGCTAATGGGATGTTAAATTAAAGCAAGAAAGTAAAGAAGTAAGAAAAGAGAAAGAAAGAGAGTTATTTAAACACAAATTACAATTCCAACAAGATATATAGACTGCATAATCGTTTAGACTTATCCAAACTATGCTTTGACTATTAAAAAAAAAAAGAAATAATAAGTCTATACGATAACCACAGTAATTGTATCCTACACCTTTTTAGGATATAATGTTACAGGAAATTTGCTATCACTTCAAACTCAAAATGCATAGAATTAAGTTTTTTAACTTATTCCATTTTATAAAAACAAACAAACAAAAACAGTTTGAAATATGTAGTAGTAACAGTTGGAATTACTGTCATGAACCCAAATTTGAAAATCATGGCACAATATTAGCATAATCTAACCTTTTAATATTATAATTGTCTCTTTCTTTGGTCAAAAAAAGCATTTTCTGTTGTAGATCTATTTTTAAATTAGAAAGTAGTAAGAAGGGAGGGAAGACAATAATATTTTTTGAATGCCTACTATGTGTTGTAGGGTCTTCTGTATTGTAGCTCCTTTAAGTAGCACAGGGATTTTGCAAGGTTGGAATTAGATTCAGCTGATACACACTGAGATTCAGAGAAGTTGACTTTGCTACTAAGTGGAAGACGTGTGGTTTGTCCTATAAACTTGTTTTTCCCAGGTATGCTGAATTAGAAAACTGCCACCCGTCTGGTCACCAAACTAAGGTAAAACATAAATACATTAACTTATGCAGAGTGTTTATTGCGACACCTAATACAAAGTGAGCTCTCTATAATTCTTTTATGATGCTGATCATCATCCTATCAGAACTCTCCTTTGTGTCCAAAGATTGCTCTGGTTCTCTCTCTTGCCTGCCTAACATCCCTGCAGCTCCTTTCTCCAACACTCCATCTAACCTTAATTCAAGCTCCTGTCATCTCTCTTGACTTGATTATCATAACAATGTCCAAATGATTGCTTACCCCTAGTTTTGCCACCTTTTCCCAAAGCCATTTCCATTCTTCACGTTACTGTCACTGGGATTTTTCTAAAATGAAATTTATGTTACAGCCCTTTCCTTAAGATCCCTCAGTGATTCCCTGTAGGAAGGTACAGATCCTTTCATGGTGAAACCAATCCTGTACTATCTGCCCTATCTTTCCTTGTTAAACATCCTCCCTCTTCCATTGCCCCCATTTCCCAAGGAGAAAGTTTAAATTCTGACGTGGTGTCGATGGTTTTTTGCTGTCTGGCAATCTGCCCTGCGTTAACCTATTAAACATTCTTTATCCACACTGCCATTCAACTGGTATTGCGGGACCCCACTGTCCATCTTTCAGTTCCTCAAATCTCCCAGAATGTTCCACGGTTTCATGCCTCACACTAATCCTTTTGCCAGGAAAATAAAAAGTGTGTGTATATGTGTACAATTTATGTCCCTGGTGTACATTTCTTTTTTTCAAATTTCATTGTACAGTTCACATAATTAGTGAAGGTTTATTTTTGTTTTTGTTTTTTTCCTGCTATCCTCATGCAGAACTAACTAATCCATTCACTGTACCCCCCAAAACTCCTTGGCATTCTTGAGTTAGAAACGATGCTATTCTACTTTATACAGGTACACACATGTATCCATTGGTTTATAAGAGTTCTTGAAATCAGAAATATTTGTTTTAACAGAACCTGGTATGTACTATAGCACCTAATATAAAACAAAAATTTGGGGGAATTTTTTTTTTTGAAATTTCTTTTTCTTTACACACAAAATGCTGTCTGGATTATTTTTCAATCTCCACGAAAATAACTGGTAACTCTCAGGGATACCACTAAATGGTATTAGTTTTCACAAATTTAAACAAATGGAAGAAGACAAGGTATTTTCTGTCATTTACGAAACCTAGAATTGGCCAATGTTACCCACTTTCCAGACTAAAGTTAATTCCTGATTACTATATTTTTATTACCTTATGATGTTGGAATTAGGCAAGGATTTTGTTTCTTTATGTTGACTTCTAGAAAGCTTATCTCCAATGTTTTTGTGGAATGTAAGATGTGTATTTTGTTTGATAAATTCATTATTTTACTTTTTTGCATACTTTACATTGACCTTATTTCTGCCATTTTACTTTTTATCAAGTGTTCTCTGGAAAACAAGGCACAAGGAAAAGCTTGTGTGCTGCTAAGGTTTTATTGCAAGGGGCAGTTCCAGGCAGAGGATTAGCAGGGGAAAGGGATTGAGGCGAGAAGTTGGGAAGCCAAACAGCTGGTTGTCTGTCATGAAAAATGCCTTCCAGAAAAGCCATGTGGAATCTCATTGCCTTAGTAAGTCCACTGGGAGGAGGGAGGGAAAGATACTCACCTGCCAGATCCTCAGAATATTTTGTTCCTTATTTTATTTTTTTTAAGATTTTATTTATTCATTTGACAGAGATCACAAGCAGACAGTGAGGCAGGCAGAGAGAAAAGGGGAAAAGGGGAAGCAGGCTCCCTGCTGAGCAGAGACCCTGATGTCAGGCTCGATCCCAGGACCCTCAGATCATGACCTGAGCTGAAGGCGGAGGCTTTAATCCACTGAGCCACCCAGGCACCCCACTGTCCCTTATTTTAAAAGAGTCTCTCCATGGACATTAAATTCCCTGGTCTTCTGGATTGCCTTTCCCAGCCTGTCTAAGCAATTGCTGGACAAGCTAGATGTTACAGCGTGAGTCTTAGTCCTGCAGCTAAGTCAGACAGAGATGGAAGGAAACAGAGTCTCTGGGTCCAGTTCATGAGCCTTACTACTAGAATTGCTGCAGCCCACTCTGTCATGATAGCAACAGAGCGATAGTAAATTTCAGTTCTTCTCCCAAGTCAAGCTGCCACAGCAGGTAGTGTCAGAAGAGGAAATGAAGGCAATGGCATCCAGTATTCTCCAGGCACAAGAACTGAGATTGAAGAGGCAGACATACTGAGTCTGGTAAACTCCACCTTTGTGCATTTCAGATCTGCCTGCAGACTTTTATGATATCTAGATCTCACAGGAGAACAGGATACCATCATATCTTCTCTAACAAGGAATGCACAGGTCTTGTCTCTGTAAAAGTATTAACGAATCTCAGAAAATTAAAACTGTGGTGTCTAGGGGCGCCTGGGTGGCTCAGTAGTTAAGCATCTGCCTTCGGCTCAGGTCATGATCCCAGAGTCTTGGGATCGAGCCCCACTTTGGGTTCCCTGCTTGGCAGGAAGCCTGCTTCTCCCTCTCCCACTCCCCCTGCTTGTGTTCCCTCTCTCACTGTGTCTCTAAAACAAACAAACCAACCAACAAACCCCCAAAAAACAAAAAACTGTGGTGTCTAATGCTGCAGCTAGCCCCACAGCCAGCACGTAGACTTATCAAATCCCTCTTCCACTACCATTCACGATTGCTCTTCCTTGGCCATTACTTTCTCTCGACTGGATTGCTTGCTCTCTGGGGTGACCTAGGTGTTAAATTCAAACTCAGAGGAGTCTGGTTTCTTAGTTGTACAGAGATCTATTCACAGTTTTTACTGGACATGGAAGCACCAAAAGACATCCTAATGAATCACCTGGGATGAGGATGACTTTAATTCCATTGTATAGTTGCAACTGTAGGCCTTTCTAGTGATTGGAGTCAATTTCCCTGTCCAGCCAAGCAACTCCATTCTTAGCATGCTATTCTTTTGGCATGCGAATTCAAAAGTAATCAGGTAATAATTTCAGGTATCAGCAGAGTGAAACCTTTATTGTGTTCCATGGTGAAAGTATTCGCCTGTGTCTGACAAAGAATCAAACTTCTATTGGATCTTAAAAATTACAACTTTGAGGAAAGAAAGTTTAAATTCCATGAGAAAGGCACTAGCTATTATAATGAAGAGAGCATTCCTATAAATACCCATAGGTTTTTAGCTCATCTTTTCTAACTGGCCCAGACACAGGACATAGTATTGACCATTGGTTTAGATCCTATCCCACATCTTGGAAGATAATATTCAAAACCAATGTGCTTAAGCTAAGTTGATACAAGTTAAGAGTCTTCAGCAGACAGTTCCATGCATCTATCCAGATGGCTGCTTCTCCAATAAATTCTCTGGTCATATATCTGTCAATATAACTACTTGGTCATGAAATGAGCCCTTGAGCTGAAGCATTGTTATAGGCTATTATGACTTCACCCCAAATCTGGTATTTCACATAATCGCAATTTTTGGTACTGGTAAAGGCACTGATAATGGAGCAGGCATCAATTACAGTAAAGGAAAAGTATCTCTTCTGCCATGGTGGAAATGATCCAGGGCAATCAGCCTCCCACCCTGTAAGCTATTTGGTCTCCAGAGGAATTGAGGAATTGTATTACATCAGAAATTAAGTATCAGTCTGGGTCACTGATAGTTATCAGTAGCAGTAGTTAGATCAGTGGAGGTATGGGAATTCATGTCACTTGGGTCATGTACTGGCATACCTTGGAGATACTACAGGCTTGGTTCCAGAGTATATCAGTGAAGTGAGACAAATGAATTTGTTGGTTCCCCAGTGCATATAAAATTTATGTTTACTTTATACGGCAGTCCATTAGGTATTCAACAGATTATGCTCTTAAAAATATACATACCTTAATTACAAAATACTTTGTTGCTAAAAAATGGTAACCATCACCTGAGTTTTCAGTGGATTATAATCTTTTTGTTGGGAGAGGGTCTTGTCTTGATGTTGATGGCTGCTGACTGATCAGTGTGGTCGTCGTTGCATGATGGGGTGACCATGGCAATTTCTCAAAATAAGATAGCAGTAAAGTTTCCCACATCAGTGGATTCTTCCTTTCATGAATAATTTTTGTGTAGCATGTGATGCTATTTGATGGCATTTGACCTGCAGTAGGACTTCTTTCAATATTGGAGCCAATCATGTCAAACCCTGCAATACTTTACATCTAAGTTTATGTAATATTCTAAATCCTTTGTTGGCCTTTCAACAGCCTTGACATCTTCATCAGGAGATTTCATTTCAAGAAATCACTTTCTTTGCTCACCCATAACAACCAAAAAACTCATCCTTTAAAGTTTTGTCATGAGACTGCAGCAATTCAGTCCTCCACTTCTCATTCTAATTCCCTTGCTATTTCTACCACATCTGCAGTTACTGCCTCCATTGGAGTCTTGAATCCCTCAAAGTCATCCATGAGGGTTGGAATCAACATCTTCCAAACTCCTGTTCATGTTGATATTTTGACCTCTTCTCATGAATCATGAATCACAATGTCCTTTATGGCATCTCACACGGTGAATCTTTTATTTTGCCCAGGTCCAGTGGAGGGCAGCTATAGACTTACAGAATGTATTTCTTAAATAATAAGACATGAAGTGTGAAATGACTCTTCAATTCATGGGCGGCAGGATGAATCTTGTGTTAGGAGACAAGAAAACAACATTAATCTCATTGTATATCTCCATCATAGTTCTTGAAGGACCAGGGGTATTATCAGTGAACAGTAATATTTTGAAAGAAATCTTCATTTTCTGAGTAGTAGTTCTCACAGAGGGCTTAAATTAATCAGTAAACCATGTGTAAATAGATGGGCTGTCATCCAGGCTTTGTTATTCCAATTACAGAGCATAGACAGACTAGGTTTCAAATAATTCTCAAGGGTCCTCGGAGTTTTGGCAAAGAAGCACTGGCTTCAACTTAAAGTCACCAGCTGCATTAGTCCTTAATAAGAGAGTCACCCTGTCCTTTGAAGCTTTGAAGCCAGGCATTGACTTTTCCTCTCTAGCTATGAAAGTCCTAAATGGCATCTTCTTCCAATAAAAGGCTGTTTTATTTTCACTGAAAGTGTTTAGTGTAGCTACTGTCATTACTTAGCTAGACATTCTGGAAAACTCACTGCATATTCTAAATCAGCATTTGCTTCTTTACCATGTACTTTCGTGTTATAGAAATGGCTTCTTTCTTTATATCTTGTGAACCAACCTCTGCTAGCTTCCAGCTTTTCTTCTGCAGCTTCCTTATGTCTCTCAGCCCTCATAGAATTGAAGGAGGGTCTTGCTCTGGATTAGGATTTGGCTTAAGGGACTACTGTGGCTAGTTTGGTCTTCTCTCCAGACCCCTAAATCTTTCACCATATCAGCCATAAGACTGTTTTGCTTCTTTGTCATTTATGTGTTCACTGGAGTAGAAGTTTTGTTTTTTTTTTTACCTTTTTTTTAAATAAAATTTTTTTATTTTTTATAAACATATAAAGTATTTTTATCCCCAGGGGTACATGTCTGTGAATCGCCAGGTTTACACACTTCACAGCACTAACCATAGCACATACCCTCCCCAATGTCCATAACCCCACCCCTCTTTCCCGACCCCCTCCCCCCAGCAATCCTCAGTTTGTTTTGTGAGATGAAGAGTCACTTATGGTTTGTCTCCCTCCCAATCCCATCTTGTTCTTTTCTTCTTTTCCTACCCTCCCTAACCCCCCATGTTGCATCTCCACTTCCTCATATCAGGGATATCATTTGATAGCTGTTTTAATATCCTTCAAGAACTTTTCTTTTGCATTCATAATTTGGCTAACTGACATAAGAGGCCTAGCTTTTGGCCCATCTCAGCTATCAACACACTTTCCTTCTAAGATAAATCATTTCTAGTTTTTGATTTAAAAGGAGAGTGGGGGGCATGTGTGGCTCAGTTGGTTAAGTATCTGGCTCCTAATTTTGGCTCAGGTCATGATCTCACGGTTGTGGGATAGAGCTCCATGTTGGGCTCTGCACTTGGTAGGGAGTCTGCTTCAGGTTCTCGCTCTCCCTCTGCCCCTCCCCACCCCCTACTTGTGCATGCATGCGCTCTCTCAAATAAAAAAAAAAAAAAAAAAAAAGGAAGAGACATGTGACTCTTCCTTTTACTTAAACACTCAGAGGCTGTTGTCAGGCTATTGATTGGTCTGACTTCAATATTGTTGTGTCTCCTAGGGAATAGGGAGGTCTCAGGGGAGACAGAAAAAGAGGGGAATAGTCAGGTAATAGAATAGTCAGGACACACACAGTATTTATCAGTGAGGTTTGCTGTCTGTTTTTTTATTTTGTTTTTGTTTTTAAGATTTTATTTATTTATTTGAGATAGAGGATGAGACAGCATAAGCAGGATGAGTGGCAGAGAGAGGAGAGAAGCTGGCTCCCTGCTGAGCAGGAGCCTGATGTGGGGCTCAATCCCAGGACCCTGGGATCATGACCTGAGCCAAAGACAAAGGCTCAACCAACTGAGCCACCCAGAAGCCCTGAGGGTTGCTTTCTTTTTTTTTTTTTTTTTTTTAAGATTTTATTTATTTATTTGACAGAGATCATAAGTATGCAAAGAAGCAGGCAGAGAGAGAGAAAGAGAGGGAAGCAGGCTCCCTGCTAAGCAGAGAGCCCAATGTGGGGCTCGATCCCAGGACCCTGGGATCATGACCAGAGCCGAAGGCAGAGGCTTTAACCCGCTGAGCCACCCAGGCACCCTGAGGGTTGCTTTCTTGTATAGGCACATTTCATAGTGCCCTGAAGAATTAAAATAGGAGCATCAAAGATTATGATCACAGATCACTGTAACAAATAATAGTGAAAAATTTGAAATATTATGAGAATTAGAAAAATGTGGCACAGAGAGTCATGATGTGAGGACATGCTGTCATAAAAATGGCCCTGATAGACTTACTCATGCAGGATTATCACAAATCTTCAATTTGTTAAAAAGAAAATACTCAATATCTGTGCAATAAGTGAAACACAAAATGAGGCATGCCTGTACAGCTTCCAACCATGCCACTATGATACTTCTGTTCATAGAGCCATTGCAAAGGCACTTTGCCAAGGAGCAAGTTCCAGAGGACAGATCATTCTGTCTACCCAGCTGAGAGTTCCTTCTATGGTGACTGACTTCTGGGAGTCATCTACAAAGGATGTAAAGAACAGAAGACATTGTACCTATTATTGTCAGTCTATTCACTTACTTTTTCCTGCTTTAATATTTCATTGTTTTTTCAGGCTCCTGGCCTGTTCACTATTTCCCACAAGTGTATATATGTATCTATAACAGTTTCTCCCTTCATATGAAGTGGATGTCCAAGTGTACTGCTCACAAATTTAGCCACTGGAAGAATGTTTCTTTACATTGTTTTTAAAAATAACCCTTTAATGGGATGTTAATGTAGTAACAGATAAATTCCAGTTCATGTCATCATATCATACATAATTACTTGATGTCCCATAATCAGGTACATAGCACAGTAGCTACAGGTTAATACATTAATAAACACTTTTAGCTGAACAACATACTAAGTAACTCATGATTAAAAGACAACTTCTCAGGGGAAATATTAAAAATAGATTGAACTGAATATAAAGGAACATACAATATATCAAAATCTACATGACATATCACAAGTAGTGCTGAAAGGGAAATTTATAGTACTGAATACACAAATTAGAGAAAATGTTCTAAGCTCTTATCTCAAAAATGTAGAAAAGAGCAAAATATATCTAAACCAAGTAGCAGGAGAAAAATAATAAAGATAACAGCCTTAATCAATGAATTTGAAAACCAGAACAATAGAGAATAAACAATAAAACAAAGATATGACTCTTTGGGAAAGATAATTGAAATTGGCAAATCTCTAGTAAGACTGAGCAAAAGAGAGAAGGCTAATCTGACAACTTGGATGAAATGGATCCTCTCTTGAAAAATACAAGCTACTAGAAATCACTTAATATAAAATGGGTCATTTGTATAGACCAGAGCTGTTAAATAAATCTATAACTGCAATATCAGCAAAACATTTATAGTACGTTTATAGTTACACTTACACTGAAGTCTTTCCCTTTTGTAGATTGTATGTGATATTGCATCTGTTCAAGAATAGATGTTGAATTGTGTCAAGTGATTTTTCTACAATTGATATATATATTTCTTACTTAGCTAATGTAGTTGACTGACTATTGAATATCGACCTAGTCTTTATCCCCAGGTTGACTATTGACCTAGTCTTACATGCCTCATCTTACATTTCTAGCATCCCAAGGATTGGGTCAATTGATCATGGTATATAATTCTTTTTATATATTGTTGAATTCAATATACTAATATTTTGTTGAGGATTTTTGCATCTATATTCATGAGGCATATTGGTCTGTACTTTTATTTTTTTATTTTGTACTGTCTTCATCTGGTTTTAGTTTCAGTATTATGTTGGCGTCATAAAATAAAATGGAATGCTTTACCTCTTTTATTTTCTGAAAGAGTGCATACAATTTTTGTATGGTAGGACTCATAATAAGCATTCTATGACAGTTTGGTATTCTTCAGCAAAACCATCTGGAGCCTGGAGATTTTTTTTGGTGGGAAGGGGGAGTGAAGAGCAGTTATTCAGTCAACTACATTAGCTAAGTAAGAAATACATAATTATATCAATTGTAGAAAAATCACTTGACACAATTCAACATCTATTCTTGATAAAGAATTCTCAGAAAAATAGGAATCGGGGGACTTCCTCAGTTTGATAAAAAACATCCACAGAAGTCCTACAGCTAACATTTTTCTTTGGTTTGAATCCTTTCCCGCTAAAATCTGAAGGCAAGTATATTTGTTTTCCTCACCCTTATTCAATACAGTGCTACAAGTTGTAGCTAGTGGAATATGGCAAGAAAAAATTAAAGGCATGCTGATAAGGAAAAAAATAAAATAATCTCTATTTGCAGATAACATGACTGGCTATGCAAAAATTCCAAAGGAATCCTAAAAAAAAAAAAAAAATTCCTAGAACAAATCAGTAAGTTTATCAAGGTCACATGATACAAGTTTAACTATAAAAGTCAATTTTATTTTTACATATTAGCAATAAATGGGTGAATGCCAAAATTGAAAATTCAATATCGTGTACAATCTACAAAAGGGAAAGACTTCAGTGTAAGTGTAACAAAACATTTACAGTGCCTACATGCTGAAAACTAAACACTGATAAAAGAAATCAAAGATCTAAATAAAATGAGTATACATGAAAAAGTCACTCGTTAACACTAGCCATTAAGGAAATGCAAATTAAAATCACTATTAGATATCACTACACATCAATCAGAATGGCTAAAAGAAAAATGTGACAACACCAAATGCTAGTGAGGATACAGAGAACCAGTTCATCCCTATATAAACATATAAATGGTCCAGCTACTCTAAAACATTTTGCCATTTCCTTAAACATCAAAACAGGGGATTACCATATAACCCAGAAATTGTACTCTTGAGCATTTATCCCACAGAAATGAAAACTCATGTTCATGCGAAAATATGTGCATAACTGTTTATAACAGCCTAGTTCAAAACAGTCAAAAACAGGTAGCAACCCTGATGGTCTTCAAGGCGTGAATGAGTAAAGAAACTTGTATATGCATACCACGAAATATTGCTTAACAATAAAAGGAACAAACTGTTTAACACACAACAACCTGAATAGATCTCCAGAGAATTACACTGAGAAAAAAAAAAAAAAAAAAAAAAGAAGCCAATCCAAAGGTGACATGCTGTATGATTTTACTTGGATAACTATTACGGCCTGAATTGTTTCCCAGCCCAAATCTGTCTGTTGAGGTCCTGACCCTTAGTACCTTAGAATGTCACTGTATTTGGAAAAAGAGTCTGTAAAGAGGTAATTGAAGTAAAATGAGGTCATTAGAATGGACCCTAAGCCAATATAACTGCTATCCTTACAGGAGGAGGACATTAGGACACAAATGCACAAGGAAGAACATGTTAAGGCACAAGGAGAAGAGGCCATCTATAAGGCAAGAAGAGAAAATGTCAGAAGTAACCACCCTGCTGACTCTCTGTTCTTGGACTTCTAGCCTCTAGAAACATGAGAAAATAAGTTGTTTTTTTAACCACCCAGTCTGTGATGCTTGGTTATGGTAGCCCTAGCCAACAGCAGAATAACCAAAACGAAAAAAAATTTCAGGATGGAAATTCAGAAATGGAAAACACATCAGTGGTTGCAGAGTTAAGGAATGAGTGGGAGTGAAAGAAAAGGGTATATGAAATATATATATATATATATATATATATATATATATATATATATAGAAAAGAAAATGAGAGATACCCGTAATGAGTTTGGCTCACTAGACACTGAATCAATGAATTCAGTCACCATGATTATTTTCAAATCTCCAGATCTCAGCGTTTGTGTTAGACTTCACAGTCATATCACTAGGACAATCATCTCTAGCATACCTGTGTCTTTTAAACTTTAGGTCAGTATCACTAACTGGTATACATAGTGTATATCCAGTAGTGAAGATTAAGGAAAACTTGAAAATTAGTTTTTTGGCTTGTAACCTCTCTGCCTAGAAGGCAGTGGAATGGATATTTTCAGAGGCAATACACAGTACTTCTCACATTAAAACTTACTTTTTAGATATGTGGTAATAAGTAATAAAATAATACATGAGCTAATGTTTCCTTAACTACTATTCACAAGTTAGTTTTACAGCAAATCTTCAGACCTATGTAAGCTTGAAGAAGTACTTATGCAAATCCATACACCCAAAAACACTAAAATATACAGTTTCAGCCTTTGGCAGTTTTCCTCTCTCTTTCTGTAATATCTCTTTCATCAACTTCATTCAGATTCACATCTTCAACTTCTGACTCTCAAATCTATATCTTCTGCTCTGATCTCAGGCTTTGATTTTTCATCTTTTATATCAGAAATCTTCAACTAGATGTTCTACCCGTACTTCCTAATTAATTTGCTTCAAATTTAAGACATCTCAAATTTGTGCTATATGTTGTTTCATTAAAATTGATTCTATTATTTGCATAATAGAAGATGGTATAAGAAGTTAAAAAAATGTAAGGAGATTTGGAAAAATTAATAATGAACCAAAATAAATTTATATGTCTCTCCAGATAGGTCATCTCTGTCTCTTTAAGATCTTGAATAAATGAAATTCCCTTGTTATTACTGTCTTCATCTCTTCTCATAATACCTGTGACTACAAAGTACAACTTGGTCATATAATCCAATCTCTGGCTCCCTGTAGCACTCCTGACTTAGCTGAAAACCACCAGCTTATGGGAACTAGTTTTCCTAACTCAGTTTCCCAGAGGCTAGAGTAACATAACCCAGAAGTCTGGCAAAGATGAACCATTTTTGGGAATCAAAGGCAGATGAGAGAAATGAATGATCAATTCCTTTCATCTTCTTCCTGGGAAACTGTTCAAGCCAAGTTGGATTCACACATCCTATCTTGAAGATGACCCTCATGGCCTAGAAACAGTGTTGTATTTTTCAAGCTGTGATCAGGTGGGTAATGCACCCATTTATATTTTTTTTTCTCTTCTTCCCTGACTCATTCTTTCATTTCCTCACTCTTACACTTTGCTCTTGCAACCCCAGGATTGCTTTTCCAAATAAAGCCACAGCTCACAATCTTAACCTCAGGCTCTATACTTTAAGGAATATGTGCTAAGAAAATTTGTACTAGGATTATCCCACAAATGCAGATATTGGAGTGAGATTTTAGTGTTGGATTACTCACATGTTTTTGGAAAGTGAGATGATTGTAACCCCTGACATGAAGGGACACCACAATTACTGGAATTTTGACCTGTGGGTTAATTTTGATGAGGTGCAAGTAGAATTTAAAGCTTAAGGAGATCAGACAGGCACATAATCTAATCACTATGGAGACAATGCTAATTATGAAGATTGTGGTTGCAGATATCCGTTTTAATGAAATCAGACAGTTTGCAAAATAAAATTATAGGATCAATGTAACTAACATAAGGGATTCGATGAAAGCTAGAAAACTTCTATGGTTTAAAGGAGATTCCAGTGTATTGTGGAAACATAGCAGATCATGATTAAAGTCAGGCCCAGATTATGATCATATGGGTGTCAGAGCCTCCACAGATAATAAAAGAGCAGTCTCCAAAGGTATTTTATGTCAATGCCAGCATCATAATAGTAAAGTTGGTTAGAATGGGAAAATTTGGAGAGGAGGGACAAGATGGTGGAGAAGTAGGAGACCCTGTTTCACCCAGTCCCCTAAAGTAAGTTAATTATCTACCAGAACACTCTGAACGCCCATGTAATAAACCTGAGATGTATGATTATACACTTCTGGATCTCTACAGGGGAAGAAGACGCCAGTGGAGAGGTAAAGTGGAGTGGGAATGATCGGACTGATATAGTAGGATAAACAGAAGGTGGAGGGAGCCACCAGAAGCAACCCATTGGAAAGTAATACCCCAATACAAAAGTGCACTGTGATTAGGGACCAGCATTAACTTGGAGTCTAGTTAACAGCATTCAAAAAGAGCAAAAGATCTTAAGGTACAACTGGTGGAATCAGGCGGTCATGGGCACAGGCCTAAGCCCATGGACCCAGGATGGCCACCGCTGGCGACCACCTGTGCCAGAGAGAGTGGTGGTGGAGCCTCCACTTCGTAGTCCCAGAGCCGCCAGGGTTCCATGGCTTGCATCACCACTTGGCTGGGGCACACTCCTGCCCCCGTATGAGGGAGTCTGGTGGGCGCTCTCTAGACCCACAGCCTTTTGCACTCTGTGCTCACTATGCAACCAGGGTCTGAACTGCGTTCCCCACCCATGCCTGAGAGAACTCTGCGTGGGTGCTAGCTTGTGGTCTCTACGATAGGCCAAGAGTATGAACACTCCCAGCCAAGCCTGAAGGAACTCAGCGAGATCTCTGGTTGGGATGTCAGCAGGCAGCGACCTGCAAAATCCTGAGGTCTAAACCCCAGGCAGCAGTTCTGGCAAAGGCAGCCACTGGAAGTGGTCTCCCTGGACCAATATCATTCATGGTTTTGGCACAGGGTTGCAGAGAAAAGCGGGCACTTCGGGCGACCCCTGTGATGGTGGCTGGGGATGTGCACTGCCTGTGGAAGTTTGCATGGCTCAGGAGAGTTTGCAGAGGGGAGTCTGTGTGTTCTGGACCACCCAGAGGGGAGCAGACTGAGGCTTCTCTCTGAGACAGAGGTCTGGGTGCAGTTTGCTTCCCACTAAATCTCTGAAAAGCCACAAAAAAAACCACCAAAGAACAAAAACCTCCAGAGAACAAAAGCCTGAAAAACTGGTTTCCACAGAGTAGAAACCTTGATGGGGGCAGGAGGACTCAACCCAAGCAAGACTGCCTGAAAAACAAGGCAGCAGGCCCCTCCCCCAGAAAACAGCCAAAAGAACGACAGGACAACCACCCAGCATCCCCATAAAACTGTAAAACCCCAATGTCAGGGGAAAACAATATATTAAGCTCCTGCTGTTGCCCTAAAACCTGTATATTTCATAGATACAACTTTTATTTTTAATTCATTCTCACTATTCTTGTTCTTTTTAAGCTTTTTTAACCTACTTACCATTACAACTAGAGGTCTAATACAACATATTCCATAATAACCTTTAACTTGATTTTTTTCATACATATGCCTGTATTTTTCTTTTTCTTTTCTATTTTTTTAAATATTCATATAGATATAAGCTCCAAGCTATCCTCGTTCCCTAATGAATACTACCCTAAATATACCAGTTTTAATCTCTCTTTCTCTCCAGAAAGTTGAGTCCTTTAACAAAGATATCAAGATGCACCCAGGAAGAATCAAAATAACCTTCCTTGCCCACATCGAGGATTTATAACCACCCTCCCATCTTTTTCTTCTGTCAGTGTTTCTGTGTATTTGTTTTTGTTCTGGTATTATATAAATCTTATCCTTTGGGGTTCATTTTGGCTGGGTTCTTTTTTTTTTTTTTGTCAGTCTTTTTGTTTGTCCATTTTTTGTTTGTATACCTTGTAAATCTTACCTTTGGGGCCCATTCTGGCTGGGTCTTCTCTTTTTTTCCTGTCTCTCTCTTTTTTTCTTTTTTCATTCTTTTTGCTGGTTACTTCCAATTGCTTAGAAGCATTCCAGGGTGCACCTTGCCTGGATCACGGTAGATATATTAGGCTACACATCCCCTCAACCCCTTCTCACTAAAATGACTAGGAGGAGGAACACCCAAGAGAGGAAAAATTCAGAGACTGTGCCCTCTCCATCAGAGCTATCAGATATGGACATAAACAGTATGTCAGATAGAGAATTCAGCGTAACAATTATCCAGGCAATGGCTAGGTTGGAGATAACCATTAGTAACAACATAAAATCGATTAGGGCAGAAGTGAAAGCCACCCAGGGAAGAAGTTAAAAATGCTATCAGTGAGATCCAATCTAATCTAAATACTCTATCTGCTTTGGTAACCAAGGCAGAAGATAGAATTAGTGATCTAGAGGACAAACTGATAGAGAAAAAGGATCAAGAGGAGGTCTGGAACAAATAGCTTAGAAGCCATGAAAACAGAATTAGGGGGAAAAAATGAATGAAACGTTCCAATGTCAGAATTATTGGGAACCCTGGGGTTGGGGGCGTGGTAAAGAAAGAAAGAAGACTAGAAGATATAGTTGAAGAAATTCTCCATGAAATTTTTCCCAATTTGGGGAATGGAGCCAGCATTTGTGTCCTAGAGGTAGAAAGAACCACCCCCCCCCCCGCCCCGCCCAAAGATCGATGAATCTAGAAAGACCTTAAGGCAGTTGATTGTAAGACTGACAAATCATAATTTTAGACAAGAGCTTTTGAGAGCAGCTAGGGGGAAGAGATTCCTTACTTACAGAGGAAGGTCCATCAGAATAACGTCAGACCTGTCCACAGAACTCTGGCAAGCCAGAAAGGGCTGGCAAGACATTTTCAGGGCATTAAATGAGAAGAACATGCAGCCAAGAATATGTTATCCAGCAGGGTTGACATTCAAAATGGATGGAGAGATAAAGAGTTTCCAAGACTGGCAAGGTTTAAAAGAGTATGTGACCACCAAGATGGCACTACAAGAAATACTAAGGGGGGTTCCATAAAATAAGAAACAACCCAAGAGTGTCATAGAACAGAAATGTACAGAGACAATCTATAGAAACAAGGACTTCACAGGCACCATGACGTCAATAAAAATGTTTCTTTCAATAATCACTCTCAATGTGAACGGTCTAAACGTTCCCATAAAACAGCACAGGGTTGCAGATTGGATAAAATGACAGAACCTGTCCATATGTTGTCTACAGGAGACTCACTTGAACCTAAGGATACATCTAGACTGAAAGTGAAGGGATGGAGAAGCATCTTTCATGCCAATGGGACTCAAAAAAAGCTGGTGTAACGATTCTCATATCAGGCAAATTAGATTTTAAACAAATTAGATTTTAAACTAAATTCTCATATCAGACAAATTAGATTTTAAACTTGTAGTCAGAGATAAAGAAGAGATAAAGGGTCTATCCACCAAGAATATCTAACAATTGTAAATATTTTCGCTCCCAATATGGGGGCATACATAACTACATAAGACAACTGTTAATCAAGATAAAGAGTCATATTGATATGAATGCATTAATAGTAAGGGATCTTAACACGCCACTCTCAGTAACAGACAGATAATTCAAGCAGAAAATCAATAAAGAAACAAGAGCATTAAATGACACATTGGGCCAGATGGATCTCATAGATATATACAGAACATTCCACCCTAATACGATAGAATACTCATTCTTCTCAAGCGCACATGGAACTTTATCCAGAATAGAACACATACTGGGTCACAAATCAGGTGCCAAAAGACTGAGCTCAACCGGTGCCAAAAGACTGAGATTATTCCCTGCATATTCTCAGACCATAATGCTTTGAAACTGGAACTCAACCACAAGAAAAAATTTGGAAGGAATTCACACACTTGGAAACTAAAGACTACCCTGCTAAGGAATGTTTGGATCAACCAGGAAATCAAAGAAGAACTTAATTCATGGAAACCAGTGAGAATGAAGACACTTCTGTCCAAAACCTGTGGGATATGGCAAAGGCAGTCCTAAGGTGGAAATACATACCCATTCAAACCTCCCTCAAAAAAATTGAAAAATCCAGAATACACCAGCTATCTTTACACCCTAAAGAACTCAAGAATCAACAACAGATTAAGCCAACCCTACACACAAGAAGGGAAATGATCAAGATTAGAGCAGAGATCAATGAGATAGAAACTAGAGATACAGTAGAACACATCAATGAAACTAGAAGCTGGTTTTTTGAAAGAATCAATAAGATCGATAAACCATTGGCCAAACTAATCCAAAAGAAAAGAGAGAGGACCCAAATTTTAAAAAATTATGAATGAAAAGGGAGAGATCACAACTAACACCAAGGAAATAGAAACAAACATCAGAAATTATTGTCAACAGTTATTTGGCAATAAGTTAAGCAACCTAGACGAAATGGATGTATTCCTGGAAACCTAAAAACTTCCAAAACTGAATCAGGAAGAAATTGACAACCTGAATAGACCAATATCTAGTTATGAGATTGAAGCAGTGATCAAAAGCCTCCCAAAAAACAAGAGCCCAGGACCTGACAGATTCCCTGGAGAATTCTACCAAACATTCAAAGGAGAAATAATACCTATTCTCCTGAAACTGTTTCAAAAAAATAGAAACAGAAGGAAAACTTCCATACTCTTTTGATGAAGCCAGCAATACCCTGATCCCCAAACCAGGCAAAGATCCCACCAAAAAGAGTTTTAGACCAATATCCCTGATGAATATGGATACCAAGATTTTCAACAAGATCCTAGCCAATAGGATCCAACAGTACATTAAAAAGATTATCCACCATGACCAGGTAGGATTTATCCATGAGATCCAAGGGTGGTTGAACATTTGCAAATCAATCTATGTGATAGAACAGACCCATAAGAGAAGAGAGAAGAACCACATGGTCCTCTTAATTGATGCAGAAAAAGCATTTGACAAGATACAGCATCTGCTCCTGATTAAAATGATTCAAAGGATAGGGATAGAAGGAACATTCCTCAACTTCATAAAATCTATCTATGAAAACCCACAGCGAGTATCATCCTCAATGGGGAAAACCTGGCAGCCTTCCCTTTGAGATCAGGAACACGACAAGGATGTCCACTCTCACCACTCTTGTTCAACATAGTATTAGAAGTCCTAGCAACAGCAATCAGACAACAAAGAGAAATAAAAGGTATCCAAATTGGCAAGGAAGAAGTCAAACTCTCTCTCTTTGCAGATGACATGATACTTTATATGGAAAACCCAAAAGACTCCACCCCCAAAATACTAGAGTTCATATGGTAATTCAGTAATGTGGTAGGATACAAAATCAATGTACAGAAATCAGTTGTTTTCTTATACACTAACAATGAGAATATAGAAAGGGAAATTAGAGAATCGATTCATTTACTATAGGACCAAGAACCATAAGATACCTGGGAATAAACCTAACCAAAGAGGTAAAGAATCTGTACTCAAAGAACTACAGAACACTCATGGAAGAAATTGAAGACACAAAAAGATGGAAGAGCATTCCATGCTCATGGATCAGAAGAATAAACATTGTTGAAATGTCTAGGGCTGCCTGGGTGGCTCAATGGGTTAAAGCCTCTGCCTTTGGCTTAGGTCATGATCTCAGGTCCTGGGATCAAGCCCTGTGTAGGGCTCTCTGCTCAGCGGGGAGCCTGCTTCCGCCCCTCCACCCCCCACCTGCCTCTCTGCCTGCTTGTGATCTCTCTCTATCAAATAAATAAAAATAAAAATAAATCTTAAAAATGTCTATACTGCCTAGAGCCATCTATACTTTCAATACCATCCTGATCAAAATTCCACTGGCATTTTTCAAAGAGCTGGAACAAACAATCCTAAAAATTTGTATGGAACCAGAAGAGACCCTGAATTGCTAAGGAAATGTTGAAAAAGAAAAACAAAACTGGGGGCATCATGTCGCCTGATTTCAAGATTTACTACAAAGCTGTGATCACCAAAACATCATGGTACTGGCACAAAAACAGACATATAGACCAGTGGAACAGAGTAGAGAGTCCAGAAATGGACCCTCAACTCTATGGTCAAATAATCTTCGACAACACAGGGAAAAATATACAGTGGAAAAAAGACAGTCTCTTCAATAAATGGTGCTGTAAATATTGGACAGCTACATGTAGAAGAATGAAACTCTACCATTCTCCCACACCATACACAAAGATAAACTTGAAATGAATAAAAGACCTCAATGTAAGGCAGGAATCTATCAAAATCCTAGAGGAGAACATAGGCAGTAACCTCTTCAACATTGACCACAGCAACTTCTTTCAAGACATGTCTCCAAAGGCAAAGGAAACAAAAGTGAAAATGAACTTATGGGGCTTCATCAAGATCACAAGCTTCTGCACAGCAGAGGAAAGAGTCAACAAAACCAAGAGGCAACCCGTGGAATGGGAGAAGATATTTGCAAATGACACTACAGACAAAGGGCTGATGTCCAAGATCTATAAAGAACTCCTCAAACTCAACACAATACGAAACAGATAATCACGTCAAAAAATGGGCAGAAGACATGAACAGACACTTCTCCAAAGAAGACATACAAATGGCTAACAGACACATGGGTGATGGGATTCCAGAATGGCATAGCACAGCATAGGGAGAAGAACTTACCTTTGAGAAACATGGGAGGCATGATTATTGGAGTAAGCAATAATGCTTTTTCATATAGAAGACTAAATCATGATGTTCCTAGGAATTTGACAAATGGGCATCTGACAAGGATATTACTCTTTTTGTGTAATAAAATGACCGAGTGCTGACAAGTAGAAAGTTGACAGTCCTGCAGTAGAAATGATCAAATTCTCAGAGTACATGAAATGTTAAAAATGCCATGTAATTTGGTGATCATTACTAGGATCATCCTTAGAATAACTCTCTAGAAGAAAAAAGTGGCATTACTGCATAGAAAAAGGTGATCATCTTATGGCCATTACATATGCTAAAATTTTTCTCTAATTATTTCTTTTTTAATGAAAAACTTAAATCCTCACTAATTAAATGAAAGTTTCAAATGAGATCATTTTGGAAGTGCCTTGAAATGAATTAAGAACAATGAAGTTAATGAAAATTATTATCCTCTAATATATCTTGAATGGCATTTGTGAACAAATACAACCCATCATTTCCGTGGACAGGGAACCACAGACATAGCAGGGACAAGCTCATTTACTCTGGCACCCAAGAGTTCAGTTTTCACTCTCCAAGGAAAAACCAACACATTTGATCGTTAGCCTCGACCCAGCTGAACCAGAAAAGTAAACCTGCTTTAGAAAATATGATGTTCTTCAAGTCAGATCTATATGACATAGGATTATCCCCGTGTCCTGGATTATCTCTGCCATCACTGTCCTCCATTAGCCATGGGAAGGGAGGGTTCGCTGAAATCGCATCTTGCCCATACACAGTATTTTCATCGCATTTTTCAAGGGCCTTCACAAAGTTATCTCCAGAAATTGACAGGAATGTTTATTGACACTTAAATGTGAAACTGCATTGAATAATTAAGTATCTAACTATCCATTGCTGACAGAAACATTGAATTTGTATGTACACAAATTAATAAGGAAATACACAAGTAATGGGAAAGAGTCAGCTACAGAAACTTACTACATGTGTCCCTACGCTTGCTTTGCTGTTCCAGTTTTCATAGACATGGAAATGTCTATTGGGAGTCACATCCCAGTAGAAATGATAACCTCTCATCAAGCATATTAAACATTGTGTCTTTTATTTATTATTTCCCTCACCTCTTAGACACAATTTATAAAAGGTCGATCATTTCAAGTAGTTGAAGTTAGTATCTGTGAGATAATAGAAAAAATATGTCTCTATTGGTCTCTGCCCCAGTTCCTGGCAGAGATCCTAAAGCCCCTGTAATTTCCTAAGTGATACAACAACACCCAGTGCATCTGCTCTTCCAATATTTGTCTCTGACTCCATTCCTGACATGGGGCTCCTTAAACCCCTGTAAATTCCTAACAGCACTAGGAGCATCTTTTTGTCTATTGAGGTAACTCTTGGTGGGCTCCTAGAGGGAGGGTGGTCTGCAGAAAGACCAAGCCATGATTAGAAACTTGGAATTTTCAGCCTTGCCATCCACCCTCCAGAGAGGCGACAGAGGCTGGAAATGGAGCTCATGGCTGATTGTGTCGACAGAAGGAAGCCTCCATAAAATCACAATAGTCGGGGGTTTGGAAAGCTTCCATCCTGGCCAGCACATCCGCACTGGGAGGGTGCTACTCCCCAACTCCACAGGGACAAAAGCTCCTGCACTCAGGACTCTTACAGACCTTACCCTATGTAGCTCTCTGTCTCTAACCATTATCATTTCCTTTAATGAACTGATAAACATTAAGTGCTTCCCTGAGTTCTGTGAGCTTCTCTGACAAAGTCATCAAAGCTGAATAAGTGGTTGGAGCCTCCGATCTAAAGTCAGTTGGTCAGACACCTGGGGGTAACTGGCATGTGAAGTGGGGGTAGGGACCGGTCTTGTGCGACAGAGCCCCTACTCATGAGATCTGATCTCCAGGTAGATAGTGTCAGAATTGAAAACTAGGATGCCCACCTATACTGGAGAGTTGCTCATTGCAGGGGAAAAAAGTAGTAGGGAAAGAACTGGGTTTTTCTTTACAAAGGAAGGAAAAATCTAAGTTTTTTCTTTGCAGTATCCAAAGAGGGAATATAAATCTGCTGTTCACTGGAATGCATGAAATTACCACATAAAAATATGATTGGAATATTAGAAAATATTCTGGTCAGAAGGATTCTAGCCAAAGAGATATCAGCCACAATAGAATCTCAAGCAAGTAAGTATAAAACTGCAAGAAATTCTACTAATAAAACTTAACCTATCAGCTCTTTACTAAGAGAGCTAGCTACAGCTTCCCTTCAAATAATTTTTCAAATTGAAGGAAAACCAACAATTTGTGCTGGGAAATACCTTTGTTACTACCCACTGTACCACTAGATCCCCTTGCTCAGCTATAGCCTGAAGAAGGATGTCACCATGATGTCGTGGGCTTTAGAAGCCTTCTTCAATAATTGGGAGCATCCCGGAACACCTGGGTGGCTCAGTCGTTTAAGCATCTGACTTTGACTCAGGTCATGATCCCGGGGTCCTGGACTTGAGTCCAGCATCAGGCTCCAGCTCAGCGGGAAGTCTGTTTCTCCCTCTGTCTGCTGCTCCCCTGCTTATGTTGTCTCTCTCTCTCTGTGTGTCTCTCTGGCAAATAAATAAATAAGATCTTACAGAGGAAAAAAAAAAAAAAAAAGAATTGGTAGCATCCCAAGAAATACAGGTACACAGTCTCATTTGGAACAAGAAGAAAATTCATTCAACCCAAAGAATTGTCAGACATTTGGCCTTTGTGTTGACAAGAAGAAACAAACAAACAAACTAAACATCTGTGCTCTGTGATTGTCCAAACCGTAATGGAAGGTATTCACTAGCATAGTAGAACACGAAGATAGGATTTTGGCAAATGGCACATTATTTCATAAAGAGCTCTGCTCAAGATACTTTACAAGAAAGGGGGAAGGCTTACTTAAAGCTATCACTTAGGATTGTATCAAATCCAATCAGTTTCATAGTTCCTTTAAATTTTATTGATATCTTTTCAGCTTTTATATGCCATAGAGTTGAAATAACAAAAACAACCTTGAGATATCTCAATTTTAACTCCATTTTAAGCTCAATTTTTATCTCCTTCATTTCTTTTCTTAAAGAAAAAAGTTTGCTTCCATTTCAGACACTCAATGTAGCAATAGAAACCATTGTACTAAAGAGTATTCTGAGAACATTTGGTATTTAACGCGAGTGTGGGCAGAAAACCAAGGGACTTATTCTTCCTTGTGAAGGTAAAGATGATTATAAAATTTGGTGCTTGTATTTAGGATGGTGAGTGAAGCAGAAAGGAGGCCTTTATATGTTGTCTGTGCAACAGCTGTTTAGGAGAGTTCTGGCAAATTCTACGATGGAGTCTATCAACAGTTCTGGTCTGCTCTAGACCTTGGGACCAAGTCAGTTTGCAGCCCAAAGTTGACCTCATATCTATTAACATTACACAATCATTGTGATATTCCATTCATTTCCTTCACTCATAGCTTTAGGGTGTTTTCAGGTAATAATTCATTTCTTATAGCTATAGAATAACATTTCGCTTTGTCACAGCCTACCTCACTAAACCATAGCTGATGAGGGCTTTGGCATCCTCATTTATTTCGTTATAGAATCAAAACTCAGAGAAGCAAAGCATTCATTTCCAAAGTTTGTCAATGTTTAGAGCAAAGACCTATGTTACCTTGTAATATTGCTATTTTTATCTGCTTTTAACATGTGTATCTACGTTCTAATTTCCCCACTCCCTTCAGTGTTAATGTTTATATTTTATCTCTTTATTTTTTCCTAATTAAAACACAATTTTTGTTTCTTTTTTTTCTACATGGATTTATAGTTTCATATAATTACAATAATAGAATATCAACAATGTTGTGCTTTTTGCTTATTAAGATTGTATGTCAAATATTTTCCAGTGTTTTACATTGCTTTAATAAAACAAAGTGCCCAATGGTCCATTAAGTTTTTATATCATAAGTTACTTAACTATTCCTCTATTTTGGAACATACAGATGATTTATAAATTATGCTGTTACATTGAGATTTTCAGGAAATGCATATATTCTCTTCAGAGATTTTGTTCCTTTTCTTTTAATGAGAAATTTTCTTAGAATACATTGTCAAGAATGGAATTATTGGATTAATAATATGAACATTTAAATAACTTTTGATATATATTTTTATCATTATTAAAACTAATATTTTAATTATCACTTAATATATAGAAGTATGAAAATAATAAAACTGATACCTAATGTACATCACTGGTATTTTATTTAATAAGTTATAACATTTTGCATTTTTAATTCAGAAATCCTTTTCTCTTTTAAAATAAAATGTTAGAGACCTTTCAAACACTCCATCTTACTTTTGTCTTGAGTTCTACCCTATAAATGGTGTGTATCATTCTCAGGCAAGCTTACGAGTTTTACTGCATTTGTATGTGTCCATAAATAATATGAATTTCTGCTTCAATAGTATAAATGTGCATAAATGTTATCATGGTATCATATATTCCCTGTATCTTTTAGCAACTTGCTTCATTTCTTCTTCTATATAAAATTGTTTTTTTCATTATTTTCTATTCATTTTGCTCTTATTTTTTATTTTGTTTTATTGACCTTCTTTAGGTTTACTCTATTTTCTCTTCCCTAATTTCTTGGTTAAGATTAATCCTCCATGGTGCCTGGGTGGCTCAGTCACTTAGATGGCTGCCTTGGGGTCAGGTCATGATCTCAGGGTCCTGGGGTCAAGCCACGTGGGGCTCCTGGCTCATCAGGGAGTCTGCTTCTCCCTCTCCCTCTGTCCCTCCCTCTTCTCATGGGCTCTCTCTCTTCCTCTCAAATAAATAAGTAAAATCTTTTTTAAAAAGATTAATTCTTCATATTTATTATTTTCTGATATAAATTTATAAGACGAAAGAGTTTTGTGAAACTGCCACTTTATCCACATATAACAGGTCTGGACACATTGCATTTTCATTGTTAATTTAGTTCTAAATATATTTCAGTCTCTATTATAACTTCTTCTTTGGTCCATTACTTAGATTGTGCATGATTATCTTTATTCCAAATTTCTTGGGTGAGTGGATGTTAGCTTTCTGTTGTTGACTTCCTACTTTTAAATTTAAGTGACTTTTGGTCCATTCTATATGATTCAGATCCTTTGATATTTTTAACGATACATTATGTAACCTATTACTTGATGAATTTTTCATGTATCCCTTGTATGCAGTAGTCAGTAGAACTATTTCAGAAAATATATCCAGTTCTTTCCAGTTGGCATGAAGCTTATATTGTACTGTGTTCCCATGTGTCTTTGATGACCAGGACTCAATGCTTAATTGCATTGTTACATAGCACTAGCAGGAAACACATTTTTGTTGTGTTAACCCACGGAGATTTTTGGTTCTTTGTGTTACCGTAGGATGATAACTCAAGTCTGATGTCGTAGATATGGGGTGATACTGGTAGCATCCTGGCAGTGGAGAAGGTGGCAATTACATTGGCAAAACACTTAATAAAATTATCACCTGCTAGGACTTGTATCTAGGTCATGTATCTAGTGGATGTGTAGCACTAGGAGATGGGATTGAAAACCTAAATTTATTGACATGTATTAGATGGTATTAGCCAGCCATAATGGAAGAGACACAAAGAATGTGTGTTGAAAATATTTTTTTCCTTCATTCTTTGGCACAAGTCCATCACATCCACTTATTTGTTGGGTTGTTGAAAGCTTCTGTATCCTTACTAATTTTTGTTATTGAGATGATCATTTTAACATCTCACTGTACATATAAGTAAATATTTCTTGAACAGAAACTAAAAAAATTAAGCAACAAACATACATGACAAATTGGATGTTACTAAAATAACCAACTTCTGTTGATCAGCAGACACCACTGAAAGAGTAAAAAAGCAAGCCAAAGAGCAGGAAAAGATCTTTGCAATACAAGGAACACATCATTCAGATGTAGAATACACAAAAATTCCTGCAAATCACTTAGGAAAAGAATCATTCAAACCCATAGAAATATATATATATATATAAGACTTAGAGATGTTGTACAAAAAAAAAAAAGATATCCAAATAGCCAATAAACATTTGAAAAAATCTGAATGATATTAGTCATTAGGGAAATGCAAATCCAAATCATGACAGGAAAAAAAATCCTGTCATGCACTGACAGTACTGCTGGGAGTATGAATTTGTACAACCTGTTTTCTGCAGTCTAAACTGAAGCTCAAAATACGATACCCTGCAGTCTGGCTATCCTAGTCACACTCTAGAGATCTTTGAGGATCCCAGCATTATGTAAAGGGAAGTCTCCCAACGCCATAAACTAGGCAGTCCTAGGGCTTATTCCTTTTGTTCGCCCTCTCTTAGGAATAACTGTTCTGCGCCACCTACTGTCCAATACCTTAAAATCTCTGTTTTCAAATATTTAGCTGGCTTTTAGTTGTTTATGGCCCGAGGTTAAACTGGTCCATATCATTCATCCGTCTTGGCTAAAAGCTGGTGCACGTCACGTTCTGTTGACTAACTGCTGTGGCCCTTCCATCTTCCTGCTGAGTCACAGCACATGTAGCTGCTGTCACCCAAATGGCTCTCCTGGGGGATGACCTGTGTCTCAATTCCAGGAATTCTTGCCAATCATCTAAAACTGCTAATGCATACATAATTGGTTTGTTATTTTGATTTTTGAATTTGTCTTTTCTTTTTCTGGGAGGCAGACAAGAACATGAAGAAGGCTTTCCTTCTATGTATTTGGTAAAAAATAACTCTTATGATAGACACAGGCTTCTATTTCCCCCGAAAGGAGATAGAAATTTCCAGCTGATAAATGGATTTTAGTCTGGGGGTTTACAAGGAGACTACATATCTGAACTTGCTTTCCTTAGGTTTTTTACATGTTGATGACAACAGAAAATGCTATTCTTATAGATTATTAAATTTTATGATAAAACTCTAGAAAGTGCTTCAGATGGCTTATTAAGATGCTATAAAACTAAAGCTGTTCTTTAACTTGAATTTTTATGATGTTGAGTAAGCTAGTAAGATGCAATGCCCAAATGTAAAATAATGGTAGTTTAACTTTTTTAATCAGTTTTTTTTTTTTAATTTTGCAACTTATTTCATTCAGCAGAGAACCAAATGGTTTCATTCTTTGCTAGGATGTTGCTGTTGTTCCTCTTGTGGAAGTATCATTAAACAGCCATAGTGATCAAAAGTGATTCAGTTAAACACTTACTAAAGTCCTTGCATCATTGTTTTGTTAATTTTACCCTTTGTTTTGCAAGACCCTGACTGGCAAAATGACTGTGGCTGAAGCTGATTTTGGGTACACTCCCACTGATTTCAAGTCCCCTTCCTCATTAACCCCCTGAGATCACCTGTACCTCCTGCTCCTCCCCATGATTCCCAGTTGTCATGCCCAGCATGGCATTATATACTCATATATACATATGTACATATATATATTATATATACTATATACATATATACATATATACATTATATATACTATATACATATATATATGTATATATATATACATATATACTTATATATACATTATATATATAGAGGACTCAGTTGTCCTAGGATGCAGAATATATGGAATCTCAGAAGCATAGTTAAGTGTCAGGTTAGCTGTCCCTAATGGTTTAAAACAGGGTCAGCTACTTTATCTGTGAGGGGCCAGATTGTAAATATTATTAGTTTTGAGGCCATAAGATCTCAGTTGAACCTATTCAGCACTGTCCTCGTGACACAAAAGCAGCCATCAGAGACTTGTAAATGAACAGGGTGACTGTGTTCCATTAAAATTTTATGTATGAAAATAGACAGTGGGCCACATTTGGCTGATGGGCCAGAATTTGCTGAACACGTTTAATGGATTATCCTTCCCAAAGTGTTATGTTGGGATTTTAACACAGACCTTTCTGGGCAATGCTATAATTCAAGTTTTAAAGGTGGGGCTTTAATGTGACATTAATAGAACCATAGGTCAGATTGTTAAGCCATTTAGCATCCAGAACAAAACTTTTGTCAGTTGAGAAATGTTTAAAAAATAACAGAAAATGTATAATGGTCAGATACGAGAATTTGGTAAATTATTTAGCCTCCCATTTAAAAGATTATTTTAAATTATTAAATATTTTCTAATACACACTTGTATTCATATTGCCTGAGGGGAGAAATGGTCTACCTGAAAGTAACCATATGAAGATCTACATATGAACCATATATCTGGATGGGATGTGGGGACACAGGAATGATTTTCTGGTAACTAACTTTGAGGAAAAATTGTAATTTTCTCCCCCAAAACAGAGTGATTCTCTACGGGTTAATATTTCTGTGTCTGTGGCTATATGTAGACTGTAGAATTGCATTCTTTTACAATTCTAGCTTGAATAGATATATATTTTTCCCCTTTGGAACTTGTCAGAAGTGCCATGAGTTTTCAAAAAAGGCTAAACCCCTTTTACTATGAAGTTGTAATGATGGATTTGAAGACTGCGTTCAAAGGACAGATACATGGTTTCAGGTGAATTTGGGGGAAAAGATCAATCAACCAGTGTTTTCTGCTACCTTGTCACTTTTCATTCAAGTCCTTTTGTGTGTGTAGCTTTGCAGTAAAGTATTCCAGCTGAGATAGATTTGGCCATTGTAACAGCATTCTTTTGACTAAATCCAGGTAACTTAACAAGTTTCTTAAAACTACATACAAGAATTGAAAGTATTATTAAGCCATTTAGAACATTTTTTGAAAAGTGTATTCAAAGATTACAGTGGTCACTCGGCAGGAACATTCCATTTCTTACGCCACTAAGGATTCTGCGAGTTTCTATAATACCAGGTAGGTCATGGATTTCAAGTAATTTTTCAAGTCATTTCACAGTAATTCCAAAGTTATACATTTATTCCTGAAATTAATAGCTTGTCATAAATTCTGACTTTCATCTTTGTTTAATAACCCATGCCTTCACTTATTCAATAAATGCATCATGAACCTACTACGTGTTAAGATTTGGAAAGTCAAGGATGAACAAAGCAGATGTAATCTCTGCCCTGATAAAATTAACATTCAAGTTGGAAGCATGAGATAATAAACAGGTAGAAAAATATATGTAATAAAACCTGAGAATATGATGAAGGCCTTGAAGGAAATAAACGTATGTCATGAAAGTATGTGACAGGTATGGGACCCAGTACCACCCAATAAATGAGCGGTCCAATTCCAACAATTCCTTTAAGGGAAAGTGTAAAACATGAAACAGTGAGTGGATATTTATCTACTAAGAAGTTTTCCTAATGAATAGGAATTTCCTGAGAAAATGGGGGTATTTCATGACAGCAGTAATCTATGAGAGAACAAAAGACCATTTCAAGATTTAAGAGTCAGAATAGAATGCTTTATAATTTCCTTTAACTTGGGTTCTATAGTTCTGCAGCCCTCTGATCCTATGGACAGTCCCACAATAATCCTTTATTCATTTTTCAAACTTAAAGGAACTTTTAGGTACTTCCGCCCCATGCTGCTCTGAGTGGGAGGCTGGGAATTAGAGGGAGTTAGGCCATACAATGTCTTCTTCACTGAACACTGTGGTTTTGTTCAGACTGACAAATATCAACTTCGTCTGTCAATCTGATCTCAAGAGATGGAACCTAAGCCATAACAGAATTGTTTCTTTTAAAGTCAGACATCCATGTTACTCTTCTAAAATGGAACCCAGATTCAGGACTTTCATCTCA
This sequence comes from Mellivora capensis, assembly GCA_004024625.1. Lineage (NCBI taxonomy): Eukaryota > Metazoa > Chordata > Mammalia > Carnivora > Mustelidae > Mellivora > Mellivora capensis. The sequence goes on along the minus strand of PISX010008716.1, from coordinate 8,526 downwards.
CTTCTGATTTAACTATACCCCATCTTAGTCCATGTGTGGGAAATGATGGTCACTCCAGAAAGCTGGTTCATACTGTTCCTTTGTATATCTAAATACCTTCAGGGTCCTTTCAAATCTAATTTACTGCCTTAATTTAATATCTCAGGGAAACACTGGGAATAAGCCATACTTCTTCAAGGGTGAAGAACACAGAATAGCAAGTGTATCCACCAGGATGGCATTTCTCTTAGAATGACAGACAATCTCTACAATGTGGCTGAAGTTACTCATCAATTTACTCTCTTCTCATCAACAAGAAGTTGGCAATCCACTGTTGTCCTTATGGAACCTTCAAAATCCAGTTTCCTTCAAGCTTTCTGTTTAGTCTTCCTTAGTAAATGGCTTTCGTTCTCAAGTTTTCCCCTCAGTTTTTTTCAAAATTTTACATTAAATGAAACACAACCAACATTTGAGAAGACTCATTCTCGAAAAAAGTAAAATGCCACAGCAAGCTCTATAGTCACAGAACTTTCTAAAATCCGGGTAACAGTAGGCAGCCAAGAGAGAAAGCACATACTGTTACAGTTGACATCAGTGTTGTATGAAACTTGACAAGGCATAGCACTGGCTGCTGAGGAGTAAGAAGGCAGAGTGTTGAGAGCTTGCAGGACTAGAGATGCAGGAGATGAAGGCCTCTTGAGAGAGGAGGGAAACCACAGAAGCTTGCAATGGCAAAGAAGGAGGGGAAATCGCAAGAGTTAAAGGGGTCCATCAGGCCTCTTCTTCACATCATCCCATGTGTAAAGGAGAGGGATACCTCCTTACTGCCAGATGGTGGTGACATTATGGTGTCCACATGGTCAACACTGATGTCATAAGTAGGGGGGAGCCTTCTTACCAGCTGACAGGAATGGAAGACTGGCCTCCCATCTTAAACTTTTCTGATACTAACCCAGCAGTTATGGGGCCACTTTTTACAACTCAATGAGGGTAGAAGTCTAGGCTAACCACTTAGCCATTGCTAAGTTGGGTGAGCCAGCATGTGGAGCCCCAGTTCTTTTCTGTAGTGTATGGCTGGAGTAGAGAGGTTATTTTCTAAAAGCCTGTCCTTTGGCTAAATAAAGCAGAATTTTCTGGTCCATTTTTGCTTTGTTTGTTTTGTTTCTTCTATGCAACTGTTGGCAATTCCAGATTGTCAGTGTCTTCTGCACCCACTGTGGGATATAGGAGGCCAAAAGAAAATCCAGGGAACACACCACTGCCTCATTCCTCAAGTTGCAAGTTTCCTAGCCAATCTGCCTTGTTTTTTCCACATTTTAGCCTCTTTGAATGGTTGTTTTGTATATAACGTCCAGCATTTTCTATTGTATTTAGTGAGAGGAATAGGAAAAAGTACCTCTACTCTAACCTCTTGAAAACAGAAGTTGGCTAGAGTCCTGCACATTTCTATTTCTGGGAAGTAGATCTATTGAATGTTGAGAATAATTTTAACTTTTTCTTCGTAGTCCCTTTTGTTTAACCCACTATATGCAGAAAGGTTGTGGAAATTCAAAATGTTAATTCCACTTTTGCCAATATAACTTGCATTCTGTATAAGTTGAAAAATGTGTCATTATTAAACAATAATACATCAGCTCTTAAAAAAAAAAAAATAGCCCCCTCCCCCCTTAAGCTAATGGCGAGTCCTGGAGATAAGTACTGAGAATATCTTAAACAAATCACTCACATTTAAATACATGAAAGAAGCTACAATATTTCTTACTGGGCATCTCTTGCTTTGCTCTCATGTTGACTCCCCCCCAGAGGACTCCTCTGTCATTGCGTAGAGGATAGAAGTGTTGAGGTCCAGCTCACTGAAGAAAATTTGCCTTCATTCCTTTGCACATGCGATTCCAGAATGTTTCATCCAGGGCCGAAACCTCTCCATTCAAATGTCATGCTTGACCTTTAAAAGGAATGAGGGGCATGACTAATTTTGCCATGCATTTCCACCCACATTTTACCATTTTGAAATCAAATGCGTCTTCACTTACGGTGGGGTGATGACTGTTACTGCCTGCGCGTGCGCAGTGCATGATCAGACCATGGAGGTTGGGTGTCCAGTGCCTTAGAAGAGAATCTCTCAGATATTACCATGACCCTCAAAAGGCTGTGAGTTGAGGTGGAACATGTGGCTAAGCAGAGGGCTTGTGCTTTATTCCCAATGCAAGCAGGCTAGCTTTATTCAGGTGCAAAGCCACCTTAGGAATCATCTCTAAGGACTTTTAGTACTTCTAAATTATTTTAAGAAGTTGTGTGCCACCAATGCTTGTGATGCAACATAGGCTGATATTTTGTGGAAAACGTGGACGTTCATGACTCTAGATAGAAAAGGAATCCAAATTTCGAACTCTAAATATGAAAAACTTTTTAGGAAAAATTTAATTTTTTTCACATATATTTTTATGCATGTACAGAAGTAATATGTAATAAAATTCCATAAAAATATATCTTTCAATTAGTATAAAGTGAAATTTTGTTGTAAGAAAACATGTTATAGTTCAGTTGACAGTATGAATTTTTCTTAATAGTTCTTAACAATAGACATTTTCCTTGATAGCATTTTAAAATATATATAAACTCCTATCTTGAGCTTATGGAATCTTGATTAATGATTGGCTTCCCAGAAAACAATAGATCACTTTGTTTGGGGTCCTAGATTTATTTTGGATTCGAGGCAATATGATATATATATATATGTTATCATATATCATATCATATGACCCATATATCATATCATATATATATCATATTGCCTGGAATGCAAAATAAATCTAGGATTTATATAAAAATCTAATATATATATATAATAAATCTATATATATATACACATATGTATATATAAAACATGTTATAAGATATATAGGTAATATATATCTGACATATTATTTACATAATATATATTATATATATATATATAATATAATGCAAGCATATGCCATTTTAGATACTAGCAATTCAAGTCACAAATATTAAAAGATTATCTCTCTGGAGCAATTCTCAAGGGCATGTGTTGAATTTCCAAAACAGTGTTATAGCATTCCAATTTCCCACATGTATTTGATCTTGGAATTTTTGTTTTTTAGATTTTCTTTCTGAGACTCCTTAGAAAATGGTCTGGATAATATTTCTCTAGCTTCTTTCATGTCACAGCACACCGATGTATTTTCTAATTTTCTACCCACTGTAGTATTTGATGTGATGACAGAGATCATATTATTTGTTAATAGTTTTATAGATGTATGCCATTTACCTCAACAGCTATTACAGATTGTCACATAAGTTAGAAAGTTTTCAAGATATATTTTTATTCCTCTGTTAGACCTAATTAAGCCAAAACACATTGTGGTTGTTTAATAAACCTCATTGAATGGAAGCTACAGGGTAGCTCCATTTCCACAATGCTCAAGAGACGCAACTGAACAACGGTGTTGTGGGGGAGGGGTGGTCATTGCTGGGGGTGTTAAACACACATGACACTACATACATATCAATCACTCTTCTAGATTTATCACTTCAGTAAGTCTGTGAAATACCATGCTTCTATCTAAAATAACTCGTAGAACAAGAATTCACATTGAGGCCCTTTAAGTGCTTATCTGATTCAGTTGCCTATTCCATTTATCTTTGCACACAGGCAAAAATCTATTTTTTTTTTTACAAATTGTATTGATTGTCATTATCTTAATCTAGCATGATTTTCTTTCTTTCTTAAATCTTTTTTTTCTTAAAGATTTTATTTATTTATCTGAGAGAGAGAGTGCCCGTGTGTACCAGCATGGGAGAAAGGCAGCCTGAGAGGGAGAAACAGACTCCCAGCCGAGCAGAAAGCAGAACTGGGACCCAGGGCTCCATCCCAGGACCCAGGGATCATGACCAGAGCTGAAGGCAAATGCTTAACCTTCAGCCATCCAGGCACCCCAATCTAGCATGATTTTCATGTTGCCAAAATATTCTGAATCATGTAGGAGATTTATTTTCTTTTGACATTGTTGTTAAGTTATTGCTTCATATATTAAGCACTAAGAAGTGTATCTAAAGCGGCATCTGGATGGCATAGCCGATTGAGTGGCCAACCTTGATTTTGGCTCAGGATCTAATTGGCTGACTTTTGGTTTGGACTCAGGTCATGAACTCAGGGTCCTGGGATCAGAGCCACTGTTGGGCTCCCCGCTCAGAGGGGAGCCTGCATATCTCCCTCTCCTTTTGCTCCTCCCCCTGCTCATTCTCTCTCTCTCTCTTTGTCCCCTAAAAGGATAAATCTTAAAAAAAAAAAAAAAAAAAAAAAAAAAAGAAGGCTGTCTTAAAGAAGTAAGTTGAAGTATCATCCTCCAGTGAACTCTTAACCACGTGTGTATTTCCCTTGAGCCCAAATTCCCAGACAGTGAAACCTGTGGTTTACTCTTAGAGCAGTTATCACAGACTCACTCATATGCCTGTTTCATGCATGCTGAACAGTGAAATACAAATCTGACAGATTTATCGGAGAATCAGGAGAAGAAAAGGTGAACACAAAAAGAAAACTTACATAGGATGATGTCTGCCACATGCTCTCCAGCATCATAATTAAACCTGTCAGGTTCAAAGTAGGCTGGAAAGGACTAGACTTGTTTATACAAGGAGATAGTCACCTCTTTAAAGCACTTTTAAAACATTCCATAAGTATCAAAAAAATTACACAGAAAATACAAAATTATAAGTGATTTACCCTTTGCTATTATAAAAAGGTACAGTTAGGTCAACAGAAAAAGTATTAGTCTTTTTCTGCCTCAAATCAGAGTTTATTCACCATATAAAGTATTCGGATTATTCACAGTGGCTCAGTAAGAGATTCAAGTTATCAGCTATTTCTCCAGAAAACAGGGAGTGGAGTAGATTCAATATAAACAAGAAGGAAAAAAACATAGGCAGTGAAGCCCTCAACTTTTAAGACACTGTGGTTTTTTGTTTTTTGTTTTTTTTTCCTTCTCTCTCTCTCTCTCTCTCTCACTTCCTCTCTCTTTTTTTCTTTCCCTCCCTCCCTCTCCCTGGGTATTTCTGTGCCCCACCTTTCATTCAGGACTACTCATTATTCTTTTTTAAATGACCAGGGCCATTCCAGCCTTATTAAGTGGAAACTTGACCTAGAGCAATGAAAAGGTCACCTGTAATTCAGGCTACAAGTGATAAAAATTTAGGGGTTAAGATCAACAGAGACTGTTGGAGGAAAATGGAAAAAAATAGAGCGAAAGATTTATAGACATGAGGCTATTCAAAAAAGACCAAGTGCTACCAGTTGCTGAGAAATCAAATTGATGGCCAGAAAATAAGATCAGATTAAGAAATATGAGGTTGGTAGGGCTCCTGAGGCACAGGCAAGGGACACTGAGATATATTTTTAGCCGATTATGAAGGGTCTGGCTATGGAGAGCTCTAAAATCCTTTTACACTACATCACAATGTGTCACATATTCCTTGAGAAACTCAATTACCAAACATCCCAGGCAACATGAGTGTCTCTTGTTGAAGTGAGAAAAACTTTGAAAGTGACATGAAATGCTAAATTGGCTTTCAGGGTTCAGGAAAGTATTTTATAAGTAGGCATAAACCCTGATTTTCTTCAGCACCAGAAGCTCCTATCTACTGACACGTACCTGTTACCTGTGAAAGATAACTAAGTAGATTTTTAAAAAATGGTTTAAGATCATTCTGAGCCCTTAGAATGAACACAGACATGCATTTTTATTTATAATTATTTAAGGTCTCTCTTCTTTAGTGTATCTTTCCTTAGTTGTAAGTTACTGGAGAGAGGTGCTTAGAAGCTAATCAAAAGTAAACAAGTCTGGGAGGTGTATATATTGAAAAATCTTTCATGAAGGGGAGCAGAGTAGAATTCTTTTAAGAGTTGGAACAAAGTAGAATTATCAAAGTAAGTGTTAGAGGGAAGAAACTAATTCATCTTAAGAGCAATAATGTATTGGAATAAATTAAGGCAACAATAAAATTGCCTGAGAGTCTCCTTTGCCTTCAAATATCCTTTCTCTCCAGATTTGATTTAAGGACATGACTGTCCATAATTAACACTGGAATTTGAATTCCCCATGTTCCCTTGCATCTAGACGTGGGATCAAGTCTAAGTTCTGATCAATGGGGTAGAAGCAGAAATAATGTGCGCAATGTCAAGAATCAGTCTTTAGAGGAGATGATTTGCTCGTTCTTTCCCCCGTCTTATCTTCAATAGCATCTTCATCCCTTCCAGACTTTGGCACCTGCCAGTCAACACTTCCATCATGCTCCAGCTCCCATGGGGGCTCCAGCTGCTTTGGTACCATCAGTTATCTTCCTTCCTTATTCCCTTTGGCTCTCAGGGTGAGCTATCTCACCATCTCAAGATGACCTGGGTACCTCAGTGTTCTTTCTTTGTCAGAACTCTGCATTAAAATATCGCAGTTTGAGCTATCCTTTCCCTGCACAGACCCTGACCAACACAAATAAAATCTACTTCATACGTTTTTTGGTAAGGTTTAATTAAGTTAAGATAGATGAAAGGGTGGAACTGTGCCTTGTTTATAGTAAGCCTTCAACAAATGTTAGTGATTTCTCCATATGAAACGTGTCAACAGTAAACAATAATGCATCCCTCACAAGGATCTTCTGTGGGTAAAGAGGTAATATCTGTAAAGTGTGACTCAGAGAGTTTCTTGCATATAGTTGGCACTTCTTACTATTACTGAAGGTTTATTTGATTAAGTGTACACAGGGTCAGTTTGTATGAGCTTCAGCAAGATGAGAAATTCAAAGCAGAAGACAGAGGGAAAGAAAGGGTTTTGTTTCATCAAGCAAATATAGGTTGGTTTCTGTCAGTAGGATGTGAATGGCAATTAAATCAGGTGGACTTGGTTTTGCTCCCAGATGGGTGCCTAAGGACTTGCCAGTGAGGGAGGCAGTGAAATGACTAACTCACAAGATGGAGGACTCCTCCGCAGTGGTGGCAGGAAGGAGGGAGGGTACACAAAGGAGACCACAAAGTGACCCCTGATCTAAGTGCAGGGAAAGTTGATTGTCAAACTCTCCCGAAGTACCCAAAGGCGATCGCAAGGGAGGGGAAATGAGAGTTTGAAAGAAAAAGCCTTCCTTGGCGGGTAGGATCAGTTTCATAGAAAGTCCATACTCACGTGATTCAAAGGTGGTTGCTGGGTCCCAATGCAGAGCAGCTGTCCAAGGAGGACCAGCAGCTGAAGTTCACTGAGAAGCAGGGCCCAAGAGTCCTGCAGGTGACATGGCTCCCTGGAACTGAAGACATCAGAACTGAATCTCAGTGGCAAGAATGGGAAACAGAGAAGGCGAAAGAAAAGTCAAGGAATGAGTCCTTAGGAGAACAGTCAGCCACTTTCAAAACTGCGCCCCAGCAACAAGGAATTGTCTTTGACATCCAGATTTTGAGAGGCTATGGACTTCACTTCTCCTAAGGTAAGAAGTACAAAAGGCACAGCCCAGTTGGATCTTAAGCCAGAAGATATTATGGGTTGAATCATGTCTTTCAAAATTTTATATATTGATATCCTATCACCCCCCCTCCCACCAGGATCTCACAGTGTAACAAGAATGTGATAAGGTCCTTATAGAGGTAATCACGTTGAAATGAAATCAAGTTGAAATTAGCATGGACCATGCATTATCCAATATGACCAGAGTCCTGAGAAAAAGGGAAAGGTGTCATCATCAAGACAGTATGGTACTGGCACAAAAACAGACACATAGATTAATGGAACAGAATAGAGAGCCCAGAAATAGACCCTCAACTCTATGGTCAACTACTTCAACAAAGCAGGAAAGAATGTCCGATGGAAAAAAGACAGCCTCTTCAGCAAATGGTGTTGGGAAACTTGGACAGCCACAGGCAGAAAAATGAAACTGGACCATTTCCTTACACCACACACGAAAATACTCAAAATGGATGAAGGATCTCAATGTGAGAAAGGAATCCATCAAAATCCTTGAGGAGAACACAGGCAGCAACCTCTTCAACTTCAGCCGCAGCAGCATCTTCCTAGGAACATCGCCAAAGGCAAGGGAAGCAAGGGCAAAAATGAACTCTTGGGACTTTATCAAGATCAAAAGCTTCTGAACAGCAAAGGAAACAGTCATCAAAACCAAAAGACAACTGACAGAATGGGAGAAGATATTTGCAAATGACATGTCAGATAAAGGGCTGGTATTCAAAATCTATAAAGAACTTACCAAACTCAACACCCTAAAAAACAAATAATCCAATCAAGAAATGGGCAGAGGACATGAACAGACATTTCTCCAAAGAAGACATCCAGATGGCCAACAGACACATGAAAAAGTGCTCCACATCAGGGAAATACAAATTAAAACCACAATGAGATATCACCTCACACCAGTCAGAATGGCTAAAATTAACAAGTCAGGAAATGACAGATGCTGGCGAGGATGTGGAGAAAGGGGAACCCTCCTACACTGTTGGTGGGAATGCAAGCTGGTGCAACCGCTCTGGAAAACAGC
>PISX010008715.1:0-80160 GCA_004024625.1 Mellivora capensis | reverse complement strand
CCTAGCCTTTGGTACTGTCTCTTGTTCTTTTTTTTGTGGTGAGTTTTTCCTCCTTGTCATTTTCTCCAGATAATATTATATGAAGGAGCAAATAAAATATTAAAAGGGTGGCAAAGACCCTAGGAAAATGCCCTTTAAAGAAAAAATTGAATTAACTGCAAGACTAAAGAATCATGGGGAGAAAGCCATGAATTCCGCGTATTGCTTTCTCCTCCTCTGGAGTTCCCCTGCTCTCCTTGTTAAGTGAACTTGGTTGGATTTCTTTTGATCTTCTGGGGGAGGGGCCTGTTGTAGTGATTCTCAAGTGTCTTTGCCTGAGGCAGAGCTGCACTGCCCTTACCAGGGGCTGGGCTGAGTAATCCGCTCGGTTTCGCTTTTGGGAGCTTTTGTTCCCTGAGCGCTTTCCGTAGAGTCCGGAGGACGGGAATGAAAATGGCGGCCTCCTAGTCTCCGGCCCGGAAGAGCTGAGATTTGGGGCTCCACTCCTCAGAGAAAAGCCCCGGACCACCCACGTCTTCCTCGCCTCTGGCCGCGCTCAGAGCTCACCCAGCCTGCGACCGGTTCAAGGTAACCCCGAGCTGAGAGCTCACTCCTAGGCTCTGTCTCTGTAGCCGGCTTCCCGCTCCGATACCTGCTAGCTCTGCGACACTCAGACACCCTTCTGTGACCCTGCGGGACCTGGGGCCATGCTGACCCCGCGTGGGCTTCACCCCGGTTTAGCCTCTGGAGCGATGTCCCTCCGTGGAGCAGACTTTTAAAAGTCCCGATTTAGTGCTCCGTGGCTCCGCCGCTTGCTGGGAGCCGGCCCCTCCCCCGCGGTCTATCCTCCCGTCGCTTTCGATTCACTTCTCCGCCTGTCCTACCTTTCAGAAAGTGGTCGATTTCCTGTTTCTGGAATTGCTGTTCTTCCTCTCTTCGATCTCCCGTTGGATTTGTAGGTGTTCGCAATGGTTTGATAAGCTCTCTAGCTGATCTCCTGCTACTTGATGTCGTCTCAGCTGCTACTTCTCCGCCATCTTCCCTTGAAATGATTTTTAACAGAGTGGACTTCTTAACCAAAATTTCCCAACAGGTTAGATACTATAAATGCTGGTCATATCTTTTCATCTAGATGGATTTAGCCTCAATAATGGCTATAAAACAGCAAGTTGTAAATAATGATTATATTGTATTTATGTAAAAAAAATGAAAAAACACTTATAAAAGAAAATATGGGCACCTTAGGGTGTCAGTCTAAAATTATTCATCATAAATAATTGTGATTGTTGCTTTAAAAAGCTTTGTTAGGACTGGCTCTGTCCTGTGAAACATCTTTACCAAAATACATTGTATTAGATTTGTAATGTCTAAATGGTAGATGCATTGTATAGTCTGACTCTTGATGCCCACCTTGAAGGTTGTAAGGTAATATTGTCCATCTCTTTGGTAACCTATTAATGTGCAAATCTGTAAACTTACCTAAATCTTTGAGTCTACTTTTCCTAGTCAACAAAACAATAACAACAAAATGCTTTTGACAAGTCCTTATTCATTAATATATTTATTCAGTAAATATGCATTGCCCAACTACTATGTCCCTGCTCTTGTTTTTGGCATTCAGGATATAGAAATGAACAAAAGAAGAAAAAAATTCTTGCCTTCATCGTGTTCATTCTATTGAGGAAGAAAAACAATGAGCAAACATAACATACACTGTCAGAAAAATAGAACAAGGTAAGAGAAAAATGGGGGCATTAGGCTGCGGTAGGAGTTCACTTTTAGTAGAATTAGTCAAAATAGTGAGATAATGACACTTAAGTCAACACTTGAAAGAGGTGGGAGTTAGCCATAAAAATATATTCTCTAATTTTCTAATAGTATTTGAAATTTTACGTTTAGTTAAAGCATTAAGTCTATGCAGTTGGTCTTAGCACACACATCTCACATTCTCAACTTGCTTTTTTATTCCTTTATTTAACAAACATTTACTGATGACATAGATGTGCCACATAGTCCCTGTATCAAAACCTAATGGGTGAGGTGGACAAATGGAAAAATAATTTATCATGCTCTGAGAGAATGAGAGAATGAGAGAACTGAACAGAGGCCATGGGATCCTGAGGAAGGGGAGAGTAACTTCCCAGAAAAATTAGGAAGTCTTCGTAGAGAAGATGGTAGCATATAGTACCTTGATTCTTATAGACACAGCAAGTACATAGGATTGCCATTCATAATATTTTCTAGAAAGTACATAGAAATGCTGAAATGTCTAGATTCTTGCCATATTAGCTCTCAGTAATAATAGGGTATATGTTAACATTTCTTTAACACTGAGCATCTGCATGTTCTGATCCTTGTCATGTATTCTTATTTCAACTATCAGGAAGTTTTCTCTCAAAGATTGATAGGCATATGAACAATTATTGTGCATTTTCAATGCTAAGCCATTAGACTGGATCTCACACAGAGAATCTTCACTTATATTTTTCCTACCATTGTTTCATATATGAATTACATATTTATAATTTTGAAAGTGCTCTCCTGTTGTATTACTTGGTTGTCTTTCTATCCCTTATGACCATTTTGTCCACATTATCTCCAACATGTCTTAGTTCTGAGATACTAAAATCTCTAGAAGATAAGCTTTCTTCCTATCCTCAGCTAAATGCTATAATACAAATCCAGATTATTACAACAGTTTTGCTTATTGTAGGCATCTAGCATTGTGCTAAGAAAAATCTGTGTGCTAAATAAGTGTTTATTTTCCCTTCCTCCCTGAAGGAAATGATCATATCCTTTAAGACCCAATTCAGCTTACTAGAACTAAGATTCTTTCTGCCCTAGTCTACCCCACATAGATTGTTCTCTAAATTGTACATAATGTCATCTTTTTGCATCTTTTTCCCACCCAATGTCTCACCTCAGCTTTTTAATATACACTCTCAGGTATCTTACAGGCTCTGTAGTGGACCAGTTTTTCTCCAGCTCCATCAGGATTTCTGTGGAATTCAATGTTACATTGAATTATTTTCTGGCTTCTGGTCTGGGTCACTAGGAGAGGGATCGCTGGAATTTTTTGTCCCTCATTGGGTCATTGATGCTAGAAGCATGGTCAAATGACATCCAAACAACCTTCTGGGGCTTGTCATTCTTCCAACTAGGCCTCACCTAAGGACATGCTCCTATCTCCCTACCATGTTCTCAAACAGACTTCTCAGAAACACGCTGGAATCATGGCACACGTTCTGACTCCATCTAGCAGTCTTGGCCCTGATTTCACTTCCCAAGTTGCCTAGATGTGACACCCATGTTGCCTTTACTTATGGTGGATGTGGACAAGCTCAGTTATGTTATGTCCTGGGCACTGTTTTATAGCCTACCATAACCCCGATCACAGCTATAGCTCTTTTCGTAGTCCCTTAAATTATTGCTAATTCCCTTCCTGCGGCCTCCCTTCCACCACCATCTACCCACTGTCACCCTACCTCTTTCCACTTCGCCCCTCACTTCCAGGCTGTTATTGTCAGTACAGACAAGCTATGATCCTATAGACCCTTTATTCACACTGATTTCTTCTCTCAGCCTTAGAGGCTAACCCTGCTGTGATCTTGGTCTTTCCTTATTGCCATGCTGTAGCTATAACATCAGCTGGAGCCATGAAGAACAACTGCCCTAGAACCAACTCTAAGACAAACCAAAACATGACACCACAGAGATCAGTGAATATTAATTGAGAGTTTTTGCATCACTAACGGACTGTCTTCTGCAGAGTGTTTCAGGGGAAGCAGAACAACTATTTTTACCCTAGGAGCTAGGGATTCCCAGAGCTGCTCCACAGTAATTCAGAATGCATTAGTACCACCGTGAAAGCTTTTCCTATACATATCACCAAGGGAATTTTTAAACTCAAAGTGTGTATTTGTTTTTAGAAGAGGATCACAGTTACTATACATGAAAAACATTTTATTTGTATCTCCCCAAATATGGTTGAAGTTAGTGTAAAACACCTGGAAAACTATTTCTGTAAAGTGATGGTCCTTTTTAGAAGTGCTACTTTTCTTTGCTTAAAATAATTCTAAGTGAGACCCTTTCTCCAAGAACTACAATCAAGCCATCTTTCTTTCTTTTTTTCTTTTTTCTTTCTTTCTTTCTTTCTTTCTTTCTTTCTTTCTTTCTTTCTTTCTACGTGCATATGATTCAGCTGGGGATATTAATAAAGTACAGATTCTGCTTTAGTAGGTTTTGGATTTCTAACAAGCTGTTAGGTAATGCCAACGCTGCTGATTCAGAGACCACACTATGAGTAGAAAGGCCTAGAAGTAAAAATTGCTTTATACTAGGGATAGGGAGCATCTTGCACAAATTTGGGAGACTCTTCTTGACTCAAGAAACTTGGCATCCTTGCCTAATATATCTTATAGCTTAATTTTGCCCATTTCAGTCAAGTCCCCTCAAATTTGTACAAAATTATTGGGCAAATGAGCACATATACAATTGGCAAGTAATCTTTACTAACATGGGTCTAGTCTGGGTGCACAAAAGCTCCTATCCATGTGCCATAAATTGTCCCCGAGGGATAAAGAGCAGTTCTGATTCCACTAGATTTAAGCCTGAGAGTCCAAGTTTTACAAATCAGCTAAGTTCAGGGAAACTATCCTGCGAGGAGCTGACATTATGAACCACAATTAACTCCTATTGTGAGAATTATTGGCAAAAGCAGAAGGAAAGGACATTTTCTTGGAGACTTTGATTATTTCCAAAGAGTAATAACAAAAATAACACAGAACATGCCATCTAGGACATGGGACTTAGGACAAATGGGGTTTGCTTTCTATGAATGGTACTCAGGAGAGAAACCAACAGCTAAGCATGGTAGCTTGAGAGCCAACAGCTCGCACATTTCACTATCTCATGAAAAGCATAATTTACAGAGTTGTGGTAATAACAACAATGATCATGATGTGAATTAATAAACTCACCAGTGAAACCACCATTCACATACACTTTCGATAATTTAATTAGCCTTGGCTGCACTTTCTCTGTCAATCCCAAACTTACAGGGATTGAATTGTTAAGTACATTTTTCACTCAGTGATTCTGAGAAGTTTATTTTTACCTGGCAAATTATTTTAAATGTGAGACAAAGCAGGGCTGCGGTAGTGAAACCATATAGGAAGTCTGCGTTCCTGCTCCCTGGGCCTGGGCCCTGGCTGCCCCGGACCCTGGTGTACAAAGAGCTGGTGTGAATTTCAGATCCTGGGTCTGCTCTAAATCACAGGAACTGGAGAAATTAGAAATGACACCATTTACCCAGGGGCCTTTGCTGAAGAGTATTTTTTTTGGAACTTTTACATCAGTCTCAGAACTCACTGGCTTCATTAAGTCATATGTGTCATTGTGTTAGGAAGGAAGGAAAGAACATATTATTAGTTAGGGATTTTTTTTCCTTTGCCCTCCCTCAGTCTCCTTTCTCATTTCATTTCATTGCATGTGGTATATCCCCTCCCTCTCAAGATATCATTTATATCTTTTCTCTTAAGATTCTTGATGCAGCAACCTATGTTCTCTTTCCTGGCTCATGTTCTGAGGAAATATATTTCTTTATGTGGAAGTAACTTTGGAAGTAAACTCTACAGTGTCAGCTGAGAGATGGTACCATGGGTCATCACTTCCCTGTTGTTATAGTCTTTTTCTTCTCTTAACCATATCGTTCTTTCCTTTTATCCTTAAAACTTGCATATTCAGAACAAGGAAAGAAATCATGAGAAATAATGTGTGTGTGTGTGTGTGTGTGTGTGTGTGTGTGTGTGTGTGTGTTTTAGGATGATTGTCATTGAAACTGATATGTCTAGTCAATAACAAAACCTGTCCTAGCCTCCCACAGAACGCAAGCCCTGAGGGCTGGAAGAAACAAAGCCATCCTCAGAAATGAGTGGGGAGGGATGTGGGGTCAGGCACAGCCTCTCATCCCTGTGGCACCAGCCAGAGCCCACAAAACATTTTATCATCCTCTGGCCCTAGGAGATCAAGGAAGGCAATGTTTGGAAAGTTCACTTTAAGGCTGAGTTAAATATTCCAGTCTTTTGTTTGTCCTAGTTCGTCCCCTGACTTTTCCTAGGACATTCATTGTAGTCTGAGTAGGCTTCTAGGCCCATTTTTTTTTTTTTTAAATTTTTGGTTTGATTTAGTTAGAGGCCTTCATTCAGCATTCCCTGATTGGCTTCCATGCCTCCCTATCTCCTGTGTAAATTTGGACCTTTTACTAATAGTTGGGAGTAAGAAGAAATTCTTTTCTCTTTACACTGGGGACCCTGTTCACCTCCACATCAAAAGCAGCTTTGACTATTGTTTGCAGAAACTTTGCATACTCTATGTATTTTGAAAAGTTTAAAAAAAAAATGTTCTAGGGATGCTGGGTGGCTCAGGTCGTGATCTTGGTTTTGGCTCAGGTTGTGATCTCAGAGTTGTGAGTTCGAGACCCGAGTGAGGCTCTGAGCTCAGTGTCAAGTCTGCTTAAGTTTCTCCCTCTTCCTCTGCCTCTCCCCTCCACTTACTCACATGCTTATATTCTCTCTCTCTCTCAAATAAATAAATAAATCTTAAAAAAGAAAAAGTTTTAGGCTTAGGGAAATACCTCTGACCCAGAGAGATGTTTAATTATTGCTAAGATTAATATCTGGAAGATATATTTTGCCTTAATATGGTTAATGATACTATTTCTGAAATTGCTAGTAACAAAATGTCCATCTTAAAAAAAAGTAAGTTTGGGGAGAGGTTGAGGGCACTGGCAGTGACCACTAATAAGTATAGGATTTCCTTTGGGGGTGACAGAAGTGTTTTAAAATTGAGGTGATGGGTTGTACAACTCTGAAAATACTAAAAAATATATATATATTTAATTGTGTATTTTATAGGATCACCTGGAGAGCTTTTAAAATTTACTAAGTTCCAAATCTCACCTAAGAGCAAAAAAATTAAAATGAGTATGGGGAAGAGCCCATCAGTACATTATAAACATCTTCCTCTTTTTTAAAAATTTGAGCTGAATATTTAAGTGATTCCAAAAGTATAGCAATGTAAAGATTCTCACCTCCAGCTATCTCTCCATCTACCCTGTCCCCGCCCCTACACTACACAGAGGTAACCCCTTTTATTAGTTTTCGTGTATCTTTCAAGTACACTTTTCTATAAACTAGTAGCTTTCAAACTATAGCATGCATCAGGATCACGTGGAGGGCTTGTGAAAACACAGATAGTGGGCCCCCCCCCTTACAGTTTCTGATTCAGGAGGTGCGGGGTGAAGCTGAGAATTACATTTCTAACAAGTCTTCAGGTGATGTTGCTGCTGGCCTGTAGAATGACTGCTATGAAAAGTAAGAAACCACAACAAGGAGAAACCACTGATGGAAATAAGAAAGGGTAGGGGGACTAACAAATGAAATAAGGGTGGTTGGTAGGTTGGTAGGGAGGGTTTAGAGGAGCAGTGTAGATGAGGTTAGTGGTTAGTTAGTTAGATGAGTTAGTGGTTAAGGAAGATGTGTCTTCCATAGACAGCCTACTGAAGGGAGAGCAAGACTCAAGGTATCGAGTGTCCTGAGGCTGGGGAGAAGTTCACACCATTCATTTAACGCTATCCAATATGGCAGCTACCAACCACATGTGACTTTTGAACACGTGAAATGTAGCCAATGTGACTGAGGAAACAAAATTTTAATTTCATTTAATTTTAATTAAAATGAAGGAAAAAAGCTGATATTTGATTCATTTAATGGCAAGCTTTTAAAACTGGAATAATTTAGTCTGTGAATCTATGTTGTTAACTGTAAATATTGTGAAATCTTAATACGGATCAAATAGTTCTAACAAAAATCTAATGTCTGAACTGATATGTGCTAGAAGCATAAAATATATCATAATATTATTAGCATAAAAAGAATACACATCTCATTAATTTTTATATTTGTTGCATATTAGAATGATAATAATTTTATGCCTTGCATTAAAGAAAATATGTTGAATATATGAAAGTAATATTGTTACTTATATAAAATTAATTTCTACCATTTCTCTTTACTCTTTTAATGTAGCTATTAGAAAGTTTGGGATTATATAAGGACAGCACTGATCTATATGACATAGAAATATCATAATATCAAATATTAGTGTAGCCACTAATTACCTATTGCTATTTGAATTTTAATTAAAATGAAATAAAATTTAATATTCAGTACCTCAGTCCCACCAGCCACATTTCAAGTGTTTAATGGCTAGACATGCTCAGTGGCTACCCTACTGGACAGTACAGGTATAAGACATTTACATAACCACAGGGAATTCTATTGAATGGCTTTGGTTTACATCTTTTCAATGAATTAAGAGGAGATATCCTTTCCTAAGGATGATGTTGGGAATTTTGAGAAGAGTAAAGATCTGAAACCATAGATGTAGGAAATGCTTCAGGGAATTCTCAAGAGATGAATAAAGGAATTGGAAGTATAGCTATGAAGCCCTCACTAAGGCAAGGCAGTTGAAAGTTGCCAGAGATATAATGGCAGCATGTCAAGGGATTCTACCTGGGAAGCAAGTGCATTGTTTAATAGGCCAACCAGAACTCCAGGCCAGGAAAAGAAATAACTAAAGCCAAAACTGGGGTGCAAGTAGTACAAGATTATTAAGGATCAAGGGGCAGAATGAAGACCGCAATGCAGACAAAGAATAAAATTTAGTTAAACATAAGATGATAAGAGAAATGGAAGAGGGGTGAGGAGCATCATCTGACAGAGAAATTTTTTTAACTTGCATTTTTGGAGTGGAACAATTTCAAGTGGTGATAAAGCCTAAAGTCTGACTTTTTAAGTGGGTAGCTGAGTTTAGAGTGGATAATAAAGGGTGGAACCAGTGTACTTGAATGATAATAGTGTGATTGCTAGAGTTTCTGAGGATGATAGTAAGAAAGAGAGATCTGCTAGGTGCTGACAGTGGAAAAGGGGCCAGGAGTTAGTGGTGGATGTGGGTCAGAAGAGAGAAAAGTTGGTATAAACCGATGGGGGACCCCAAAAGGACCCCAAAGGAGAAGCTGTGGAGGAGAGACATGTGAATGATGATCAGGAGTGATACGGGAAGCAAGAAGAATGCTGCTTCATAAAGCCACTCTGCTCTTCCACCATCAAAAGTAATCTTTCCCACTTTTGAACCCCGAGGCACTCTGAATTTCTTTGGCAAACATTTGGCATGCATTGAACTGTGACTGTTTATATACTCACAGAAACACTCCCCTACTCCTCAGCATCCCGACTCCCCTATCCCTTACCCCTGCCTTCATCTGATACACACACATGTATTCTTCATTTGACTAGAAGTTCTTCAAAGGTTGGAACAATGGTTTCCTCTTTTATTCCAGTTTCTGGATATCAATAAATTCACACTGAATTAAGTTCGAATGAGTTCCTTATAAACAAAAATATGGAGGCTAGATCTACAAATTAAGTGGAAATCAAATGAGCATCTGTAGTGGAACATCCCAGAGCTCTGGCCTCTATGTCTTCTTGTTCATTATTTTCATCAGATATTTGAATGAAGACATCCTTAGGTGGGTAACAAAAAGCTGACCCACAGTGCATCATTACAGATTTTTTTTAAATATATATTTTATTTATTTATTTGAGAGAGAGCGACCAAGAGCTCGACAGAGCACAGGCAGAGGGAGTGGCAGGAAGAGAGAGAGGGAGAAGCAGACTCTCCGCTGAGCAGAGAACCCGATGTGGGACTCAATCCCAGGACCCTGGGATCATGACCTGAGCCGAAGGCAGATGCTCAACCAACTGAGCCACCCAGGCGCCCCATCATTACAGATTTTAAGGCAGGAGAAATCTAGTGCTAAATTGCAGGATGAATTCATGATAAAGACCCAGGAATAAGGGTGTAAGCATCTCAGTATCATTTACTCAGCATCTTTTTGTACGAGGTACCGTGCTCGGCTGTGCATATGTACATGGCTATGGCAATGGTCCCAGGGCAGAGTGCTAATGGTGCAGGTGCAGTGTAGGAATATGAGATAAAACTGCAGAGGCAGAAAAGCAGTGAACTCCAGTGTCCTTGTCCTTAGGTCAGTGCCAACTAGTTGACCTGCGTGTTCCATTGTTTGAGCAAATGAAAAGTCCAGGGACACAGAGAGCCAAATAGAAGTTAACATCCACCTACAAAAGGACAACAGTTTGAACCCTGTGACTGATATTTTAATCCCCCAGCCCTCAGAGGTCAGGGCTTTACGTGCCAGGAATGGATCAGTTACACAAATATAATGGTAATATAGAGCATGTGCTTGGGGCAGTATGTCAGTCCATGTCACCTTGGATGTCCCAGAGACTGCACATGACATATGCCAGGATATCCAAAATGCTAACATTGACTTCCTTCTTACGGCACTTCACATGCTTTTAAGGATAATTAACAATTTGGCAAAACTGATTTTGAAAAGAGGGAAAACAAAGACAAAATCTTATTTACTCTTTTCCTTCTTTCTCCCTAAGATCTGTTTCCCTCTGTGCTCCTGCAGTTCAAATTCACTTGGTAGACAGTTGAGTCTCATTCTGCTCTTTAATTTGGAGTAACTTTATAGTTTAAGGGCCATCTGTGAGTCCCCTATCTACGTTTGCATAACGTGGACCATCAAGAGGAAAATGCAGCCTAGTGAATTCTGCGTAAATCTCTGGAAAGAGCATGGCAGCCCTCTGGAAGTGGAATGGAAAAACTTAGTTGGCCCAGGGAAGCCTCCATTTTGGGCTGCAAATTTGGATATTTGGAGCCAAATCCTCATTCCATGTGACTCCAGGGGAGCTTTGGTCAGTGTGTAATTCAGTGTGGGTTGGGCAAGGAAAAGACAGAAGAAAATGAAGCTGCCAAGTTTGAGGCCTATTACACATTTGTGACCTGACCTAGAATATGGTGCCGAGTTGTGTGTGGGTAACTCAACCATAAAAAGGCAGCTGTGGTCTTATTAGTCGTGAACTTGAGATCATTTTAGTAGAAGATGAATTGCCCTTAGATGATTGATCTTGTATTCAGAGGAAATGCTGTTCTCCCTGCTTCTCCCAAATGGAGACACTAACCAGACGCTTGTCCCACACCCAGAATGTTATTTGTGGTGTGGCTGGTACTGTGGCCTGCTGGGGAATGATGACCTTGGACTGACAGTTCCCCTTTAAGTAGCAAACTTGTGTTTTTCCTCTTAACATGATATACCAGAGGCACTGAATAACAACCTACATCCTTTCACACACCTCATGTATGTGCCAGGTTTAAGCTGATAAAAGCTGGAGCGAGTGTTTTCGAATAGTCTGACCAAGGCCAGAAATAAGGATATTCAATAAGAGACATAAAGTCCTTTTTTTTTTTTTTTTTTTTTTTTTTGCCCTTAGACCCCTCAAAGAAAATCATAAAGACGTTCTGTGAGCTTGGACTCAAAGTAGCTTAAAATTTCAAGCCAAAGGAAATGTCCCTCCCCTTTCTTTGTGAAGTTTTACAGTAAAATAACCTGTTTGCTTGAGAGATTAGATTTGTCAGCTTCAGCATTGCATGGGAAGGTCTGACCTTGAGAATTATGGGGCTCTCAGGGAAATCAGCAGTGGAGGAGAAAAGCAAGCCCGTGGCCATGATCACCTGGCCAAGCTCACATCTGATAAGAACCCGGAAGGGGAGAGCCGGGGAAAAGGTGAGCCCAGCCTACCTGCCTCTGTCTTTTTCCGAGCCACAGAAAAATAAAATTCCTGGATCAGAATCTCAAAGAGTTCCCCCAAAACACAGATGTGGCACCCTTTTATTTCTGTTCTATAAAAAAAAGAGGATTTTCTTCCTATGCTGCTTCCTAATCTATGTGATGGTGCTAGATTTTCTTCTTTTCTACTTTTTTTTTCTTTTTCCTACTCTTTGATGACCATTACAGCTTGTGTCGGGGTGGAGGGGCAAGTGGCCAGTAAACCAGCAGGACTTGAGGTTAGTTTCATCCTGAAAGTGCAGGTTATTATGTGAAATAAAAGGAATCAAATGTTATTATAGGTATTTGATGAGAAAAAAAGCCTTGAGAATAATAATATCTTCTGTTGGGATAGCATTTGATTATTTACAGAACGGTTTCTCCTCTGACTTCATTTGATTCTCACAATAGCTCTCTGAAGGTTCATCCAGGTGTTATTTTCCAATTTTACAGATGAACTGAGTCCTCAGCTGATTCTGTAACTAGCCAGAAGTATGTGGCAGAGCAGGTGTGGTCTGGGGACCTCGTCATTCCACCCTGTCCTCTGCCAAAGTCTTATCTCAGCCTGCAAAATAAGTGATGATGAGTGTCCCATGACATCCTCTTGTGTCATGCTTCTGCTGTAACCCCTTCTACTAGGGAGATTATAACATCTTCCTTCTGGCTACATAATGCCTCACCTCCAGGAATCCGTCCAAATCCTTTCTAGTAGGACCTTCTTGGCATACTACATTGGACTATGGTGGGTTTCACTTTCCTTGAGATGGAAGCCAAAGTGCCAGTGAAGAAGTCCATCAAGAGGCCCCTTTCTCCTCTACCTCCTTGTCTTGTAAGTACACACCTGTCAGATGAGCCTTTGATCCTTTTCACTATCAGTCACCAAAAAACCTTTCTTTTCTTTGTTCTCTACATGTGATTTAAAACTCCAGTAACAAATATCCATTACCTTTACTTTTTTGGCCAGCACAGGGAGGCTTTGGGGATTTTACAGAAGAGTTTTTGTGTCTGTTATTTTTGAAAACAGAAAACTTTTACAATGGCAGAGAGGTAAGGGTCTTGTTCTGGTGGCTCTCTCTACCTGGAAGGTTCTGCCTCCACAAACCCAGGTTGCCCCCTCCCACACCTCCCTCAGGCCTTCACTCCAGTCTCCTCAATGAGTCCCTCTTCCTACCACCAGCCTATTTAAAAATGTCAACCTACCACTCACCCATCCTCTATATGCCCAGTCCCACTCACCTTGTTCTACCATTTCTTTTTCCATAGCATGTATCACCTCCTAAAATACCATATACTTTACTTCTTCACCAATCACAATTTCTTTACACCAAATAGCTCCAAACCACTGATTTGCCTCCACCTGTGAATATTACCATTTGTATTATCTACCATGCCAATTATAATACCTTTGGGGCTACTTAGGCATCAAAGGACCAAAAGGTACCTCAGTTCTGCAGATGTACAAATTCTTTATTCAGCCACATTTGCTTAGACCTTGCAAAAACTGCCTTTGGGGACCCAAACCACATCAGACCAAGAATTATCATTTCCAGGGTCGGTTTTCATATCTTGATAAACTATGGAATGCTTTGCCTTGGTCCTTCATGATCTTTCTCCCTCCTCTCTACTTCCTTTCATAACAAATAGCAGAACATGTGTGTTACACAGAATGCCACCTATAGGCCAATGGATATCATTAGGTAAAAGTAAGAAAAAGAAAAGCTATTCAGTCTTTGTTAGCATAAGGATAGAATAATATGTGATGGGGACATATGGATGGTGGAGGCACATAATAGACTAGAGGGGCCCTTTTCCCTCCTATGGGAACAATGGGGCCCTTTCCCTCCTATGGGAACAGTTAGTGGAGGGGGGAAAAAAAAGATGATGTAAAACATCATCTTCCTTTACTAAAAGATTGAATAATTTAAAAAGAGACACTTTTCTTCCAAGCTAATCAGAATATTGATACTGGTTAAGTTGAACATTGCCTTCCCAGTAGGGTAATATGCTTAGGATACAAAATTATCAAGGACTGATATCTAAGATCTATAAAGAACTCCTCAAACTCAACACACACAAAACAAATAATCATGTCAAAAAACGGGCAGAAGACATGAACAGACACTTCTCCAAAGAAGACATACAAATGGCTAACAGACACATAAAAAAATGTTCATCATCATTAGCCATCAGGGAGATTCAAATCAAATCAAAATCATGTTGAGATACCACCTTACACCAATTACAATGGCCAAAATCAACAAGACAGTAAACAACAAGTGTTGGACAGGATGTGGAGAAGGGGGAACCCTCTTAAACTGTGGGAATGTAAGTTGGTGCAGCCAACTTTGCAACTTTGCAAAAACAGTGTGGAGATTCCTCAAAAAATTAAAAATATAGCTACCCTATGACCCTGCAATTGCACTACTGGGTATTTACCCCAAAGATACAGATGTAGTGAAAAGAAGGGCCATCTGTACCCCAGTGTTCATAGCAGCAATGGCCACAGTCACTAAACTGTGGAAAGAGCCAAGATGCCCCTTAACAAATGAATGGATAAAGAAGATATGGTCCATATGGAGTATTATGGCTGCATGAGTAAGGATGAATATCCAACTTTTGTATCAACATGAGTGGGACTGGAGGAGATTATGCTGAATGAAATAAGTCAGGCAGAGAGAGTCAATTATCACATGGTTTCACTTACTTGTGGAGCATAAGGAATAACACGGACACTGGGAGATGGAGAGGAGAAGTGAGTTGGGGAAATCGGAGGGGGAGACAAACCATGAGAGACTGTGGACTCTGAAAAACAAACTGAGGGTTTTGGAGGGGAAGGGGGAATGGGAGATTGGGTGAGCCTGGTGGTAGGTATTACGAAGGACACATATTGCTTGGAGCACAGGGTGTGGTGCATAAACAATGAACACTGAAAAAAATTAAATTAAATTAAATTTTTAAAAATGAAAGGAAAAACAAAATTATGAACTGAAGTTTGCAAGATGAATATAAATTCAGAGCGAAGGAGCTTAGTTTTCTTTGGCAGCAGTGATATCCCAACTCCAGTAACTAGATATGGATGGTCTACACTAGAGATACAGACAGTAGACCAGATAGTCACACCAATGGTCACTTGGTTATGTCTACAACTACCACAGACACAGTGACATTGGCTTCCAGCCTTAATTCTTTTGTTCTTGATTTAGTGATAACATTACACTTTGTTGTATATGTGTATGTATGTGTGTGTGTATATATATATATATGTATATATATGCATGTTGTACTTATCGCTCTATCACTTTCCCATCTTAATATGTACATGGATTTCATTTATATGTTTCAGTTTAGAAGCTCTCAGTTTAGTATACAGGCTGGTATACCTTATGCCTTTTGCTAACTGGAGACAATGTGCAAAACCTTTTCTTCCCAGACCCCCATCTGAGTAAGAGGAATATGAGGTGGCTTCCTCTTAACACTATCTTTAGTACATGTCCCAGTGACATTAAAGAATGGGTTTTATTGCACACTATACAGATTATGTAAACTGTGATTTTCCTCAATCAGAGAATTCACCAGTCTGGAGCTAGTCTATACTGTTTCCTCTAATTTCTAATGCCATCCTACATGATAATTTTTTCTGTACTACCTGACCTAATGCCCTTAGCTCAAGTACAATACAAGTACTTACACATTTAAGATATATGCAAGTATGACTTTGACTATGTATCTGTCTAAAGCTTAAGTATGACATGAAACGTATTATCATGAATGAAAAGATTAACAGATGTGACAGATTAAATATACTAGAGGTATATTATAATAAACATAATAAGTTACCAAAACATACTATGATGGGAGAATATATTTGCCACATATTTAATAGACTTAACTTAATAGATGTGGGAGAAAATATTTGTCATGACTCTTTGTTAGTATCCTAAACATACAAAATACTCAATGTTAATCAACAGAATAAAAAAAAAGAAGCCCCTAGAGAAGAGCAAAGGAAATGAATAGGCAATCCTCAAAATATAAACTTCAAATGGCCAGAAATAGAAAAAAAAATGTTCTCAATCTTATTGGTGACCATGGACATATGGTGTTAAAAATAATGAGATTCTGTTTTTCATATTTCAGGTTTGCAAAAATTTAAAAGATTGTTAATAAGTATGTGAAGAGTGGGAAAAGGCACTCATGCCATAGCTCGAGTGTAATTGCAACATTTTAAAAAATATTTTATTTATTTATTTGACAGACAGAGATCACAAGTAGAGAGGCAGGCAGAGAGAGGAAGGGAAGCAGGCTCCCTGTGGAGCAGAGAGCCCGATGCAGGGCTTGATCCCAGGACCCTGGGATCATGACCTGGGCTGAAAGCAGAGGCTTAACCCACTGAGCCACCCAGGTGCCCCTAATTGCAACATTTTTAAAGAGCAATTTGACAAGATCTGAAGTGCAGGAACTTCATATAGAATAGTATAGAATTCTACTTCTATACTATTATAGTATAGTATAGAATTCTACTTCTATATCTTATAACAATACTCCCACAAGAGCATAGAGATATTTAAATAAATATATTAATGGCAGCATTGTTTGTGATAGCAAATTCCCCTTCCCCTAAATGTATACCATAAACCATGTGCTACATCCTTAAAATGAACGGTATGTAGCCATTAAAATGAAAAAGCAGATCTATATGGACTGATATGGGAGAATATATTTATGAAATGAAAAAAAGCAAGTTTTAGGGTAATATCTATGGTCATAATCTGATTTTTATAACATTCCAAGATAGTTAACATACAGTGTTGTATTATTTCCAGGTGCACAATATAGTGACTCAGCAATTTCATATATTACTCACTGCTCATCGAGATAAATGTAGTCTTAATCCCTATCACCTATTTCACCCACTCACCCCATCCACCCCCACTTTGGTAACTGTCAGTTTGTTCTCTATGGTTAAGAGTCTGTTTCTTGGTTCATTTCTTTTTTTTTTTCCTTTGTTTTGTTTCTTAAATTCCACATATGAGTAAAATCATACGGTATTTGTCTTTCTCTGACAGACTTATTTCAGTTAACATTATACTCTCTAGATCCATCCATGTTGTTGCAAATGGCAAAACTTCATTCTTTTTTATGGCTGAATTATATATATATATATACATATACACACATGATATAGATCTCTCTATATATATATGTATAGATATATCACATGTTTTTTATCCATTCATCAATCCATGACTCTTAGGCTGCTTCCTTAATCTGACTATTTTAAATAATGCTGCAATAAACATAGGGGTGCATATATCTCTTTGAATTAGTCTTTTTGTGCTCTTTGAATAAATAACCAGTAGTGCAATCACTGGATCATACGGCAGTTCTACTTTTTTTTAAGATTTTATTTATTTATTTTTTTGACAGAGAGAGAGACCAGGAGTGGGAGGGAAGGGCAGAGGGAGAGGAGGCACAGGCTCCCTGCTGAGAAGGGAG
Organism: Mellivora capensis; assembly: GCA_004024625.1. NCBI lineage: Eukaryota > Metazoa > Chordata > Mammalia > Carnivora > Mustelidae > Mellivora > Mellivora capensis. Next base: position 62,933 of record PISX010008715.1, on the reverse strand, counting down.
CCGGAAGCACAGCTCCATCCCAGTCCCGGAGATCATGACCTGAGCTGAAGGCAGACCCTTAACCAACTGAGCCACCCAGATGCCCCTCTATTTTGAATCTTTTGAGGAATCTCCATACTGTTTTCCACAGTGGCCGCACCAGTTTGCATTCTCACCAACAGTACACAAATGTTACTTTTTCTCCACATCCTTCCCAACACTTGTTTTTTCTCGTGTTTTTGACTTTAGCCATTCTGACAGATATGAGGTGATATCTCATCATAGTTTTGGTTTGCATTTCCCTGGTGATGAGTGATGTTGAGCATCTTAATGTGTCTGTTGTCCATCTGTATGGCTATTCTTTTTTTTTTTTTAATTTATTTATTTGTCAGAGAGAGAGAGAGAGAGCGAGCAGAGCACAGGCAGACAGAGTGGCAGGCAGAGGCAGAGGGAGAGGCAGGCTCCCTGCCCAGCAAGGAGCCCGATGTGGGACTCCATCCCAGGATGCTGGGATCATGATCTGAGCTGAAGGCAGCCGCTTAACCAATTGAGCCACCCAGGCGTCCCAGTATGGCTATTCTTCTTTGGAGAAATGTCTGTTCATGTCTTCTGCCCATTTTTAATTGGATTTTTTGTTGTTGTTGTTGAGTTGTGTAAGTTCTTTGTATATTTTCGATACTAACCCTTTATCAGATATGTCATTTCAAATATCTTCTCCTATTTAGTAGGATGTCTTTTAGTTTTGTTGGTTGTTTCCTTTGCTATTCAGATGAGGATAGTTTTATATATATATATATGGCCTGAAAGAACACCAGCTCCTTCGATAAGGACATTTGTTTCTCCTTTTATTTCTTTACTTTGTTCTTCTCTAGTGTTGAATTTTTTTGTATAGTGACATGTATTACTTATATGAGTTTCTTGGGGCTACCATAATAAAGTTTTGCAAATTGGAGGGATTAAACAACAGAAATTTATGTTCTCACAGTTCAGGAGGCAAGAAGTCTGAAATCAGGGTGTTGGCAGGGTTGGTTCCTTCTGACAGCTGCAAGGGAAAATCTGTTCCATGCCTCTTCTCTGGCTTCTGGAATGCTCAGGCATTCCTTTGCTTGTAGATAGTGCTCTTCCTGTATCTTTACATTACATTCTCCCTGTGCACATCTGTCTCTATATACAGATGTCCCTTCTTATAAGGAGATAGCCATATTGGATTAGGGGCCACCCATTTGATCACCTCTCCTCAATTTGTCTTTATGTCCTTAATCTGATCATCTGTAAAGATCCTATTGCCAAATCAGATCACATTCACAGGTGCTAGGAGTTAGGACTTCAACATCTTTTGGGAGGGACACAATTTAACCTATAGCACTAATTATGTAATGAAAGCAATTAAGAAAACCCAGTTTATGCTCTCTGCTTCCACATTAACTTCTTCACCTTTCTTCTCTATTTCTGTTAGCGACTCCTTTGTGAGTCAATATCAAAATCTGGGCACCCTCTCTGATGCTTTCTCTTCCCCAGATGCACATTCCCTCAATGTAAGCGCTCACTGATGCCTCTTCAGGAGTGACTGATTGATCACAAACCCATCAGTACACAGGACAAGAGCATTTCTATCAACAATAAATGGGGGAGTTTAGAGCATCTACATTCTGCTAAGGGTATCAGATAAAGAAATATTCATGTATTACAGCTCATGGGAAAGCTTCACTCAAGCCTGTTTCCCTTTTCTCACTAATCCTTCATAATGCCCCAGTTTCATAATGTGATTTAGTGAAATTAAACTCGAACAGCCTCAAATTATATAATTAATTACATTTGGCTTCAATTACATTGACTAATTGATACAAGCCTGCTCCAAGCTACCTGCAGCCTGAGGTGGAATGAGGCAGGTGGTGAGGGCTCATTAGCTTAGTAGTTCATGTGTGCTAGCTAGCTAATTTGATTTTTTACATTGTTACAAATCTGAGACAGATCATACCATAAGTCAGGTGAATTTCACTTATTCCAAGCATCTTGTGTTATGTATGTTTCTACAATCTCTCATCAACGGTTGTGTGCCACATGAGTACAATCTCCAAAAGTTGTGTCTAATTATCAGTTTATAAGGCAGTATGTGGATGATATGGTTGTTAAAACTTAAAACTCCAATGATACAACTTTAAAGCCTGGCTACCCAACCTGTCTACCCGTGAGCCATAGCAGCAGCACCTGGGAGCTTTCTAGAAATGCAGAATCTCAGGTCTTTCTCTAGACTATTGAGTCAGAATCTGAAATTTAGAAAGATCCTGAGTCATCTGTATGCATTTTTTAAATTTTGAGAAGCCCTGTTTTAGAAGTTTTGTGAAAGCAAGGATCAGGGGCACCTGGGTGGCTCAGCTGGTTAAGCGTATGATTCTTGGTTTTGGCTCAGGTCATGATCTCAGGGTCATGAGATCGAGCCCCACGTAGGGCTCCATGCTCAGTGGGAAGTCTACTTGAGATTTTCTTTCTCTCTCTCTCTCTGCTCCTCCCCCTACTCATGCAGCCTCTCTCTCTAAAATAAGATAAATAAATAAGACCTTAAAAAAAATTAAAAGGGTCAGTCTGTTCAATACATGATTCTCATGTCAGTGGTCAGACTGTGAGACCCAGAGAGACGACGATCAAAAAGAGTAACGGCCATTTTACACACTGATTCTCCACACTACCATCCTTTTACAACCTCTCTTCTGGGTTTGCTCCCTGATGCAAGAACCTGGCTATCCTTCTGACTATAATCACTCCTTTTTTCCATACTCCATGAATTCCTGAAAAATCTTCAATGGGGCATTCTACATTATGTCCCCAACCTAACTTTCTTGTCATGTTGTCTCTTCTGATTTTTACTGTATACCTCAGCCTATATGTATATCCCTTGGATGACTTGGACAAACATCATGTATTCCTTTTTATTGAATTTACCTGCATAGCCTCTCACACGCTGTCTTCTTTCCATGAAGCCTGTTCATAATCCCCTCATCAAAAATGATCTCTTTGAATCCTTATCAAATGTTGTATCTCCCTTAAACTGGTTATATTGTCTTATAAACATTATCTCCTCACAAAACTGGACCAGCACAGTGCCCAATACCTTGTAGGTGATTAGCAATAATCAGATGACTTACTGACTGAATGAATGAGTCTGTGAAATCAGGGCTCACCAGCTTAAGACGAATTACATTCTAAGAACTACGATTCTATTTGTTTTCTAACTCCCAAGTCTTGATATCCAGCTCCTTCTCACATAACACTTTCAGACAGTGATTAGACTCTACCAAGGACACTGACCAGAATCAAAAACACAAGACAATGTCAGTCTTCATCAGTCTATATGAAGCACAGACTGATGGTGGCTCTGATGGTTACAGGCACTCACAGACAGAGGCAATCTTTGCATGATTTATGTACTGACAGCCTTTCTAGCTCACCCTGTTACTGTGGGCCATTCAGCTTTCAAGAAATTTATCCAAATAATACTCTTGTTAATTCAGAAAGGATCTCAAAAGAGCATTGATGGGAAGAAGATTAGTTGTTTCTAGCCAGAGCCAGAAGATGAAATACCCAAACTATTTGCAATGACCACTTCCAGAACTTCTCATTTGGACTTTAAAAATAGTATTTCCAGACATGAACCTCAGAAACAGACCTTATTTTAGAAAATTACATCACATTAATTTCACCTTCCTTGATATTGGCATGCTACATGGTGGTCTAGATGATACTATTTGAATTCTGACCCAATTCCCAGCTTCTCTATTGAGATTTCTCTGTAATAGTTTCCTTTGCATGAGCAAAAAAACTTCAAAGTTTATGTAGCCATGAAGAAACTATTTGTAATATGAATATCAATACTATAAATAAGTAAATCAAATTTCCTGTGGACAACTCCAGAGTTTATATGTTTAAATTTAAAGTAATTGATAAAATATAGTTTAGGATTTTTTTATTGTGGTAGCCTATACATAACATAAAATTTACCATTTTCACCATTTTTAAATGTATAGTTCAGCAGCACTTAATACATTCACATTGTTGTACAGCCATTACCACCATCCATTTCCAGAAGTTTTTCATCTTTTTCAACTGAAATTCTGCCCTTTAACACTACTCCACATTCCCTGCTTCCTCACTGCCTGGGAAAACACCATTCTACTTTCTGTCTCTATGAATATGATTACTCCAGGTACCTCATATTTGTGGAGTCATACAATATTTGTCCTTTTGTGATTATTCACTTACGTAACATCTTCAAGATTCATCCATGGAGCATGCATCAGAATATCCTTGCTTTTCTAGGCTGAATAGAATTCCACTGTATGTATATATACCACATTTTGTTTACCTATTCATCCAATGAATGGGTTTCTTCCACATTTGGGCTATTATAAATAATGCTGCTATGACCATAGGTACACTAATCATAGTATGGGTTTTTAAGACCATCTAGCATTTTGAACATGGAGCTAATATGTTTGGAGGGGAACACAAGCTATTATATATTCTTTTTTATTATTTTTTTAAAATTTAATTTTATTTTATTTTTTCAGTGTTCCAAAATTCATTGTATGAATTATAATAATTTGTTTATGCACCACACCCAGTACTCCATGCAATACGTGCCCTCTATAATACACACCACCAGGCTCACCCCACCCCCCACAACCCCTCCAAAACCCTCAGTTTGTCTCTCAGAGTCCACAGTCTCTCATGGTTTGTCTCCCCCTCCAATTATTTATTCTTATTTATTATTTCATTGATTCAATGTCAAAATTTGCATCTATGCTGATCACTCATCATGCATCAAATGACTAATTCTGACCATCAATCTCCGGTCCGTGCGGCATATAATAACTATTAACATGAAAAGGAAATCTAAGCCATGTAAATGAGGATTGTATGGATTTCACTTGAGCAGTGAAGATAGTAAAGATTATCTCATGGTAAAAATTGGCATTCAGCTAAAAAATAGACTTCCAATCAAATCATTATACTTTTTAAAAACCCCAACTTATTTGGAATTACCAAAGCCCAACAAATTTTAATTTAAAATAAATTTTCCCAGTCTTTCCCTTTGACTTTCTAAAGATTCTCCACAGTAGTCTTACCTGGGAGCTTCCTCTCATGTCTTCTGGTATTTGGAATAAGGGTGATTTTCTTTGACCACATTGTATATTGTATTTATCCACCTTATTCCACTAGGTTTGTTGCCAAAAGTGAATGTGGTATTAATGGGATGCAGTCCTATTGACAATAATAACAGCATGGATTGCTAACCACATGATAAGATCAAGATGCATATTTGAATTGGCTGTATTTATGTTCCAGATGCAAGATGATTATCTGACAGCAGAGGCAATATGATTTAATACATAAGGCTCAGGGCCAGGAATTGGGAAATCTGGGTTTTATTCCTGGCTTCATCACTTAGGCCATGTATACATGAGTGGAGTATTTTGTAATTGCACTGTTCTTGTTGACCCCAAACTGTTTCCCGCCCTGCGCTGCTACTAAAAGTGTTTTACTTTGTTCAGTTGTAATACAATTGCCTCTATTCCTTTTCCTTCTACTTTTGTACTGTCTGCTTTTCTTACTAAACTATATCAACTTTGTATCATATAAATAACACATTAATCCATTTTATTATTTTTTTAAAATTCACAGATGATGTTGACTCTTCCTTAATGTTAATTTTTTCCAATTCCAGGCACCTCTCCATCTCTTGTTTCTAATCTTGTTCCTTTTCCCTCTTGCTTTTATTTAATTCATCTTCTGGTTGTAGAGACTCATACCATTTCTACCCCACCATCTTTTCCATCTTTACACCAGTCTAAGTTCCACATATCACCATTAAATACTCTTCTAAAAATACATCATGGTGAACTTCTGATTTCTGGTCTGACATATAAAAAGCTTGGAATTTGCCACTTTATCCTAAAAAGTCAAAAGATAAACAGACTGAAAAATCAACTCTTCTTAGATCCATCAGAGAAGTGAAGTCACAGGGCAAACTGTTGCCTCCCAAATTGGAGAGGTCAGCAGGTGAATATGGAGAATCCCAACTTAATGGAGTGGAAGTCCACATAGCAACCTCTGTGAGAACCAGGGCCAGGGTAGGGAAACCCATACTATAATTGATGAATTGCTGGATTCTCAGTGTGGACAATTCTGAGAGTTAAATCCCAGGGAGTCCATGGGGGTCCCAGTCATGGGAGAGCCCCCATAGTTTTGTGAGTTTTATCCCCTGAAGCTCCACCAGAAAAATTCCCTCATGTTTCCAGTAGGGGGAAGGGGACAAGGAGCCATTTTGAAATATGCCAGAACATTCTGTTCTTAGCAAGGTCTACCCACAAGAGAAACTATTTAACCAGAGTCTAACCTTGCTGTGGTTTTACCAGGGATTAACCTGCCTAGGGAAAGGGAAATACTCAACTCTAGCTGGATTTAGACTTCTATGAGGTAAGGAAAGTACTCAATTCCAGCCCCCTCTAGTCTTCTATGGGGGGGGAGGGGGAAATACCTAACCACAGCCCACTCTAGGCATTCTTTCCAACCTAAAGGGTAAGAGAACTGAGAAGTCAAAGTCCAGAGGTATAAGCTCACTAAAAGACTGAGATCTAATCAGAGGACTATAGAATACTTCCCCTTCTTCCATACTTCAGATTACTAAAGGCTTATTTACAGCAATTTCTGTTGCCCAGTATAATATGTCTGGCTATTAGGAAAAAATTATAATATACAAAAAGGCAAAAAACACAGTTTGAAGAGATTCAGCATCAAAGCCAGACTCAGATGTAGCAAATATGTTAGAATTATCAGACCACAAATTTAAAACCACTATGATTATGGTGCTAAGGGCTCTAGTGGATAAAGTAGACAGCATGCAAGAACAGATGGACAATGTATACATGAGATGGAAATTCTAAGAGCCAAAAAGAAATGTAAAATTTCAAAAACACTATAATAATAGTGAAGAATGCATGGGCTTAAGTAAACCAGACGACTGAGGGGAAAATCTCTGAGCATGAGCATAGCTCAGTAGAATCCTCCAAAACTGAAAAGCAAAGGAAAAAAAGACTGAAAAACCAGAACAGAATAGCCAAGAACTGTGGTACGACTACAAAAGGTATAACATACACATAATTAGGGAAGAAAGAAAAAAGGAAAAGAAGAAATATTTGAGACAACAATGACTAAGAATTTCCCCCCAATTAATGTCAGACAAAAACTACAGATCCCAAAAGCTCAAAATACACAAAGGACAAATGCCAAACAACAACAACAACAAAACTAGGCCTTGGCATATCATCTTCATATTATAGAAAATCAAAGATAAAGACAAATCCTAAAAGAAACAGGAGTGGGGGGACCTGGCTAACTCAGTCAGTAGAGTATGTGACTCTTCATCTCAAGGTCATTAGCTCAAGCCCTGCATGGAGCTTACTGACAACGAAATAAGAAAGACAATGGAATTAGCACTATTAGGTCTCAGATTAGCCTGATAAAGGACTAGGCCCCTAGAGAAACTGAGAAATCCAAGCCACTTCTAGGACTGAATCAGAATGAATTACCTACTATGAAATGTCTGTTATGATGAAGTTATATAGCTAGTTCACATTCATTTGGCCCTAACTCAGAACATAATGGCCAGGACCAAGCATAATGCCTTATACATAGAAGGCCCTCAAATATGTGTTGAATAAAGGACTGCAGTGTGTCAATGAATTTGAGCATGAAATTATTTTCTGTTGGCCTGGAATTTATTCTTTCATTGGAAACTAAAGGAGTGGAAAACATATCAGGATATTTGACATAACCCAAATAATAGAATCTTGTGGATTTTTCTTCTTTTTGAACATTTGCTGTAAACCAAGTACTATTCTAAACATTTTATATGTGTTAGCATCTTACATGTATTACATGTGTTTACATGTTTGGAGTTTACATGCGTTAACTCATTTGACATATTAAATGGATCTCACAAGTCTGTGATCCATTTTTATAGATAGGAAGCTGAAGCACAGAGATTTTAAGTCATTTGCTCAAAGTCATGTAACTCATAAGTGACAGAATCTGGATTCAGACCCAGACTGTCTCTTTCTAGGACCCGCAGTCTTAATAAGTATTCTAAAGTGTCACTACTTATCCATAACAAGAGAACAAAAGCCTTATTAAAAATCTACATTTGTTTTGTGAGTCCCTTTCTAGGAAAATTTTCTTTGTAACAGCTAAGCAATATAGTACAGTGGCTTAGAGAACAGACATTAGAATCAAGGGTTTGAATTATGGCTCCCCCAGTGACCCTGAGCAGGTTATCTAAACTCTCCAAGCTGACTTTAATCTGGAAGTAAGAGTACTTGCCTCAGAGGTCACCTATTTTTTTTTATTTATTTCTCTTTCTTCTCCTTCCTTCCTTCCTTCTTTCCTTCCTTCCTTCCTTCTTTCCTAAGATTTTATGTATTTATTTCAGAGAGAGAGAGACAGAGAGCACAAGCATGAGTAGGGAGGAGGTGGGAGAGGGGCAGAGGGAGAAGCAGACTCCTGCTGAGCAGAGAGCCTGACGCAGGGCTCCATTCCAGGATCCTGGGATCATGAGCTGAGTTGAAGGCAGACACTTAACTGACTGAGCCACGCAGGTACCCCTCAGAGGGCATTTCTAAGGATTAGGTAAAATGATCCGTGTAAGGCACTTAATACTGTTGGGCACACACACAAAATAGTAAAGTAATAATAATAATTTACAATTTTTGAGTATTTGCTATGTACTCACTAAACATCCAATAAATTTTAGTTAAAATAGTTCAGTGTGCTCAGTACAGCTGGCCATATTTGGATGATTTTTAATCTTTTCTAACAAAGGAGGTGTACTTATCATCACTGATTCAAGAGCTTTATGGAACAATCTTCATTAGCCTCAAACTAATAGTTAATATAAAATGATGATTCTTTCCACGACAGGTCTGTATATTACTAAGATGTCCTAATCAGAGGGTTGAAGAACACTAGCCCATTAAACTTCTCAGACCACTCCCTGTTGACTACAAGTTAATATTACCAAATAACAGTGAGAAAACATTTCAAGACCTGCCTTGACCATTTCTTTCCATATAGAAAAGTGGACTTCTATGCCAACTCTGATGTCATAATTCTTAGGCATGCTTGACTTCCATGATAAGGCAGGACAGAGAAAGGTGTAAGTAACTAGAGGGGATTAATTAGCTCTACTAAGTACCTAGTGATCTTGGCTGGGACTTAAACTTAGGATGTGCATGTGCACAGGAGTAATGGGGACCTCAGGTCTGAGACCCAACTTTCAGCGATATTCAAGCAGTCTGATCTCAGAGTAGGAGTGCCATGGCAATATTCTTTAAACAGCGATAATATGTAAAGTTCAGCTGAGGGGGCGCCTGGGTGGCTCAGTGGGTTAAAGCCTCTGTTTTCGGCTCAGGTCATGATCCCAGGGTCCTGGGATCAAGCCCCACATCGGGCTATCTGCTTCGCGGAGAGCCTGCTTCCTCCTCTCTCTCCCTGCCTGCCTCTCTTGCCTACTTGTAATCTCTGTCTGTCAAATAAATAAAATCTTTAAAAAAAATAAAATAGCTTTAAAAAGAAAGCCATAAAGATGGAGTTCAGCTGATTGCATCATGTCTCCTTATGTCCCCTAGTAAGAGGGTGATTGTTCTTTTACGTCATCCAGTTGAAGCTGGATATAAACCGGTGGTAAAAAGAATAGGAGCAAGATCCAGACCTTAAGGAAAAGATGGTTTCAGAATCTAGATGGAGCTAGATGGGTTTTGAGGGTCCTCACCAAATACAGTCCAGGCCTACCCGGGAGCTAGAGGGAGTGAAAACCAGGAACCAAGATGAAAAATTTAAAACTCCAGTCCAGGAACATGCCTTAGGGGGATATGAGGGAAGTCTGCAGCAAAGATAGTGATAAAGGGCTTCCTGGCTATCATATGGAAACTAATAGGATACGGAAGTACAAACAAATACGGAAGTGGTTTGGAATAATAGTGGTGAATACTTCAAATCTCTTCATCCACAAAAGCTGTAATCTCTGAACTGGGATCCATTTGTGGGTTTTAGGATTTCCCCTGGAGTATGTGCAAAATATGTGTATGTGTATGCAAATATGTAGTTCTATGGGGGGAAAGGTCCATAGACTTCATCTAATTTTCAAAGTAGTTTGTGATCCAAAAAACCATTTATAATCATTGGTCTGAATGAAGTGCATATAGACTTTATAATTTGGTAGCTACACTAATGAAGCAGAGATATACCCCATCTTTACCTACTCTTTAGCCTCAAGAATAACATAGGTTGTGAATAATAATATCATAGCACTTCTACATGTTGTTCATCTTCATTTTCAAAAAGAAAATGAAGGGAGAGCCACCTGCCTTCAATGACACCAACAAAGAGGCAACACTGTGTATTCTTCAAGACTGCCTCCTGGCATGTGGCTGTACTTCTCTTTTTTTAGTCCAGCATGGTTTATATCACTGATACTAAAATGCATCCACAGAAATGGTTCTTAAACTCCCATTTGCAAAGGGGTGCCAGTGTGCAAGGTTTTCACTGGTCTATGTTGAAATGAGAATGACAGGGAAAATGTGATGAGTTTTCATTCATAAAGCTAAATTTATTCAATTTAAAAACTATCCTTGACTCTGACATGGATAAAAGACTATGTCCTTACTATTTATTTTATGTTAAACAAAATCCTTCCTTTTATGTGTTAGTTGATAATGGTAATGGATGGTAGTCTGCTCCCTGCTTTTTATTCGACTTGATCTATGTTTGTTCTCAATTATAAAAAAAATTTAATTGAAGTGTAGATTACATGCAATATTTTATTAGTTTCAGGTGTACAACATAGTAATTTGACAATTACAGACATTGCAAAATGTTCGCCATAGTATCATTACCATCTGTCACCATACAAAATTATTACATTATTATTGACTACATTCCCTATTATGTACCTTTCATCCTGATGACTTATTTATTTTTTGGCACTAAGTTTATATCTCTAATCCCTTTTACTTATTGCCCATCTCACTCACCACCCCCACTCCTGGCAACCACCAATTTGTTCTCTGTTTCTATAAGTCTATTTCTGTGTTTTTGTTTCTTTGTTTTATTTTAAAACATTCTGCATGTAAGTGCAACATTATGGTAATTGTCTTTTTCTGTCTGACTTATTTCACTTAACATAATACCCTCTAGATACATTCATGTTGTCATAAATAGTAAGACTTTATTTGTTGTGGCTGAGTAACGTTCCATTGTGTGTATATATTATATACATATGTATATATATACATATGTACATATATACATCTATATATATATGTGTGTATATAATATATACATCTTTATCCACTCTTTATCCATTCATCTACTGATGGACACTTGGGTTGCTTCCATGTCTTAGCTATTGTACAAATGATGCAATAAACATAGGGGTGCCTATGTCTTCCCAAATTAGTGTTTTTGCTGGACCAAATGGTATCTCTACTTTTAGTTTTATGAAGAACCTCCATACTGTTTTCCATAGTGACTGCACCAATTTACATTTCCACCAGCCTTGCATGAGGGATCCCTTTTGTTGATCCTCAATTTAAAATATATATATATTTTTTTTCTAGCTCATGAAGTAAAAATTACAGGAATTCGTTCCTGATTGATTCAATAGCAATGCATCTAGCCTAAAAGTCAATGCCACGCTCAGATCAAATGGGTGTTTTTTCTACTCTGTGCCTTGTGATTACTCATTTGACTGATTTTCCCAGGGGAGAACTGAAACTAAAAGGGAGCTGAGGGAAATGGGGGGGAAGATGAACCATGAGAGACTATGGACTCTGAAAAACAACCTGAGGGTTTTGAAGGGGTGGGGGGTGGGAGGTTGGGGGAGCCAGGTGGTGGGTATTATGGAGGGCACGCATCGCATGGAGCACTGGGTGTGGTGCAAAAACTATGAATTCTGTTACGCTGAAAAGAAATGAAATTAAAAATAAATAAATAAATAAAATAAAATAAAAACCAGGCACCATAGCCTGGTTTATTTATTTGTTAAGTAGATATCTGGATTAGACAACTGGACTATCCTTGTTTATTTATTATTATTAGCCTGGTTTATTTATTTATTAAATAGATATCTGGATTAGATAACCTGGATTATTTGTTAAATAGATATCTGGGTTACCTTCTAGAAATTTGTAAGTGCTCAATAAATGTTTCTTGAAATGGAATGAAATTGCAATTGCACAAGGTGCAGAAGAAGCCCTCACTCAGTTCTTCCCTGACCACTGTGAGCCATGCCCAGATAACTGCCAACCATGGAAGGTTTCCCACCTACTGTGAGTGGAAAGCAGCTTTTCTGAAGGGGCGAGGTATTAGAGTAAGAATCTATTTATGAGAATCTCTGTTCTGATTTTATTACTGACTGACTTCTTCAGTGATATGACAGTCATTGAAATGGGCTTTCCATCCTACTTGTAAGAAGAGAAAAAGTGTCAAATTGCCCCTGTTGTCTAACAGTTTTGGGATGAGGAGATTAGGGAATACTATATGGACATTATTTTTAAAAGTATTTCTTTTTTTTAAAATTTTGTTTATTTATTTGAGAGAGAGAGAGAGCACAAGTGGGGGAAGAGGAGGGGCAGAGGGAGAGGAAGAAGCAGACTCCCCACCGAGTGGGGAGTCACATGTGGGGCTTGATCTCAGGACCCCAAGATCATGACCTGAGGAGAAGTCAGATGCTTAACCAACTGAGCTGCCCAGGCATCCCTAAAAAAATAATTCTTTGATATCATTGTGGGCTTCAGGCATTGTGAAGTCAAAACATTTTTATCTTATGATAGTTAGACCCATGTATTTAAGTTCATGTACTTTTGAGAATAAATGATCATTTATTGATGCCATTTATACCAGTATATTAAGACATTTTGGCTTTTTAAAACATCTATAGGTACCTTCATTCTTTACCAGTTGAATAGTGTGTTATTTATAGTTAAGGCTAGTTTATTAAATAACCTTTATAGAAAAAATATAGGGAGAACATTAAAGTAAATGTCTTATACAAAAAAGTTATGATGGAATTGAAACAATTATTAAGCTGTCTTTCAAAGATTATTCTATGTAAGAAACACTTTGAATGATCTTTGTCCATGTAACCTTGGGCAGGTCAAGTACCTCTCTCTGCTCCTCAACTCTATAAATAAGAGTAGAATTTACTGGAAACTTTTTTTGTAAGGATTGCATGTAGTTGTACTTTAGCACAGAGCATGACACATGACAATTATTCAATAATCTTTACTTACTATCATTATATTGTTATAATTACTACCACACTTTAATTGAAGTGACAATTGTAATACTTCAACAGCAAGAAAAAGAGCTGTGAACAATATTACGTTGTTTTGTTCTACTATTAAGTTACAGCTTTCCTTCAACTCATTTCTGTCATATCTTCTTGAGAAAATGCAGGATATAAATCAGTTCAGTCACTCTCCATCTCAACTCTTATAACACTCTCAGAAAGATCTATCTGATCTCCAACAAATCTATACCCAGATTATGTAAGCATGCATGTATGTGTGGGCACAGACACAAAACAAAGAGTCATTTTTTTAAAGATTTCATTTATTTATTTGAGAGGAAGAAAGAGAGAGGGAGAGCACATGAGTGAGCACAAGCAAGGGGAAGGAGCAGAGGGAGAGGGAGAAGCAGGCTCCCTGTTGAGCCGGGAGCCCAAAGTAGGGCTCAATCCCAGGAGCCTGAGATCATGATCTGAGTCCAAGGCAGACGCTTAACTGACTGAACCATCCAGGCACCCCCAAAATGTCATTTTTAACGTGACCCTTAAGAATTTCAGTAAACTTCCTCATATGAGGTTCTCTTTTTTTAAGATTTTATTTGTTTTTTGACAGAGAGAGGCACAGCAAGAGAGGGAACACAAGCAGGGGGAGTGGGAGAAGGAGAACAGGCTGCTCCGAGGAGCAGGGAGCCCTGATGTGGGGCTCAATCCCAGGACCCTGGGATCATTACCTGAGCCAAAGGCAGATGCTTAACAACTGAGCCATCCAGGCGCCTGAGGTTCATTTTTTAAACTGACTTATATTTTACTGTGAACAGTGCAATAACCACTATAGAATATTGCTTAAAAGCCCAAGTCTGGGAGAGGGACTGCCTGAGTTCAAATTTCAGGTCTATGATCATGTACAATTATCCTTTCCAGTCTTGGTTTCCTCCTCTTTAACATCTGCTTTATAGAGGTCAGGCAAGAGATAAATGATAAATGATAAATAAATAAATAAGATAAATGAGATACTACATGTAAAATACTCAGCCTCATACCTAGCACCTAGTAACTGCTCATTAAATTTTAGCTGTTATTACTTTTCATTATAGTTGTAGTCTCATTTCTAGAAATTCTACTTGGGTCTTTTTATGTCTTCTATTTCTTTTCTCATCAGGCTTTCATTTTCTTCTAATTTCTTGAGTGTATGGAGAATATAATAGTTGTTTAGAGTCTTTGTCTTCTAGTTCCATCATCTTTGTCATTTCTAAGTCTGTTTATACTGGTTGATTTTTTTTTCCTAGTCATGGTTCATATTTTCCTGCTCTACTGCATACCTGGTACATTTTTATTACATGCTAGGCATTGTAAATTTCGTCCTTGATTGCTGGATGTTGTTGTATTCTTTAATTAGTGTTGGATTTCAATCTGACATGCAGCCAAGTTACTTAGAATAGGTTGGTCTTTCAAAGCTTGCTTTTAAAAACCTTTGTTGGGGGATGCCTGGGTGGCTCAGTTGGTTAAGTGGCTGCCTTCGGCTCAGGTCATGATCCCAGCGTCCTGGGATCAAGTCCCACATCGGGCTCCTTGCTGGGCGGGGAGCCTGCTTCTCCCTCTGCCTCTGCCTGCCACTCTGTCTGCCTGTGCTCGCTCTCTCTCTCTCTCTCTCTCTGACAAATAAATTAAAAAAAAAAAAAACAACTTTGTTGGGATTGGTTCAATGAGACTTTGGTCTACAGCAAATTTAGCCCCCTACTGAGACAATTTCTTTCTGTGAATCCTATCTCTTATGTTATGAGCTCTTTTCACTTTGGCTGATGTGAACACAACTATTCCCATCTCTGTTGGTCTCCCTGTTCCTTTCCAGTGGTTCTTTCTTTGGTTGTCAGGTAGTTTACTGTCATGCATGTGCAAATCAATTCCCAGCCAAAAACTTGAGGGGATCCCTCCGTAGATCTCTGGGAGCTCACTCTCTTTCTTCCCTTCCTTTCTCTTCCTTCTTGTCCTACCTCTGGCCCACTGTCCTCTTATCTTCTCTTTGCCTATATAACTCTCTGTCTCCAATACTCTGCCCCATAAACTCTATGTGTCTTGGCCTCTCTGAACATCGATTCTGTCTCCGTCAATTCAGCCAGACCACCTTCTCCGTGTGACACGTTGAAAACTGACTTTGTTTGTTAAGTTAAAGGACTCATTTCGTTTGCTTCCCTCCTCTCAGGGATAAGTATCCTGTGCTGCCTGTTGTCCAGTATCTGGAAATTGTTGTTTCCCATATTTTGTTCAGTTGTCAATTTGAAGGTGGGAGGTAAATCCAGTCCTTGTTACTCCATCTTGGCCAGATGTGGAAATCTTTGGTTATTATCTCTGTTAATGCCAGTTTTAGGAATAAGACAATCCTCAGGTACAAGTCAGATTACAAGGAGTAACAATTGTGAAACATCACAGATAATACACATTTATATATATGATTATAGGATGTTATTAAATACATACACAAATCTAGGTCTGCAACACCTTGTCCTTCTTTTTGTTTTTTACTTCTTTAACATGTGCCTTTTGGATTATTGGCGATGTCCCAATCTTTATGAAAAAGCCACAAATTAGAAAGCCTTTATGTAATTTAAATTCTATTTAAGTTATGATAAGGCTTTTATTGATGGCTTGGTAAATTAAAACTTTCCATAAAAGAATAAAATTAGATTTTGTAAAAATTTTGATGTTACTCTGAATATTGACACCATGCAATCCTCTGATTATTGAAAATTAGACTACTCTTATATAAATATAATAATTAAGCATTCATATGAATCTGAAGTATGGAACCCTCTCTATGCAAGGTTTAATTTTCACTGTACAATCACATGCTACTGTTGAGCAATATTACATTGTCCCATATTAGATGAACTTGTAGGGTGTGTGTGTGTGTGTGTGTGTGCAAGAGACACGGAGAAAGAGCATGCACACATGACAGGAGTGAATTAAACTACACTTCCTGTTTAAGTAAATATTCTATACTTGTATATGGTATTTCATCTTCAGACTGAGGATTATAAATCCATAATAGGAAATGAGGAATTCAGACTTAGCAAAAATTGCCCTGCAAATTTAATCATTCCATTTTTAGGCAAATCAAATGTACTACAGCAAGTGAGATGGCTCTCCAAAATGTCCATTACATGGAAGTTGTGCAAATGAGAAACACCTCCCAGATCTACAAACTGTAGTTGTATGTCTTATAAAAATTACTCTTAAGTCTTACATTTCCCCTTTGAGACATTATTGTTCCTGGAGAAAGTAGTATTTTTTCTTATTCCTAAACCTGTCTTCGATTAAACTAGAGAACTCTATAAATCAATAATAACCTTTTAGATATCAACCCCTTCATAATTATGCCCTCCAAATCCAGGTAATTGTTTGCATACTTTACACAGAAATAAATGGAGGAAAACATGTGTTCCATTTGATTTGGGGGGTACAAAGATTTAGATTGCTTTCCAGCATTTGTGAAGTTTGGCTTTATTCTCCTTTATATTACATTGAAAAATTAATTTATTTCACACAGAAAAACAATACACCAGGTGATGCTAAGCAGTTCTGGAGGGGGAAAATAATATTGCCTTTTAAAAACTGAGAATGATTTTATTATAATAAGGCTTTTGTTAAATATAATACTATACAACCAGTGAATTTAAAGGAATATTTTTTTTAGTCAAATCAGTCTCTGGGTATCTTTCAGATGCTGGTTCATTTCCCAACAGGAAGTGGCTAAAAACCCAAAAAGGAGTGATCTCAGATTAAGAAACAGCACGGGCATCTCAAAGGCCCTCTATTTGTAGAATGAAATGACAGCAACCAGAGAAGCCTGAGGCTGTTTTCCTAGATGCCTACTCTGGGTGCCAGCCATCTGTGTTCATTTAGATGGAGCATGTGTGAGTGCGTGCGTGTGTGTGTGTGTGTGTGTGTAGGTGGAGAGGGAGGTGAGGGACAGATCTCAGGTTGCAGTTCTGAGTGTGGGCTCTGATACAGAATGCAACCTTCTGCCTGGTGCTTCTCAAACAAGACCCCTCATCTGCCGGTCCCTCCAGAGAAGTAATTTCACCAGTACCAGCTGCAAGGGGAATGTTTTGTGTTTTCTTTATTCAAACTGAAAGACATTAAGCAGAAATTTTCAGAAGCACTTTTGTTTGGAAAAGGGTAAAGGAAGATCACGGAAACTGGAAAACATCCATGAAATTAGCCCCAAATCATGGCCAATACTGATCATTTCCTGACGAGCTGTCTATCAGCAAAGCCACAACAATAGTTTATTCAGGGCCTTCTGGTGCCAACAGTGATATGCCATTGCTAAATGTTGATGCAATTGTAGAGGTTTTTAAGTTTTAACTTTCATAGCTGCAACAGTAGGTAAAATAGCACTGAACCAATAGGAGTCCTCTAGATACTTTGTTAATATTCCTAACAGATGCTTTAGCAGGAATTAGAGGGTTATCAGTTTAAACTAAAGGTCCCACATGCAGATTTAAGTCACCTAAGGATAGTGAAAAGGAAAAGAGTAGAAAGTAGGGATGCACTTGGCCACATGAGCTCCAAATTTGTTACTTGTGAAAAACCTATTTAAATACAATGTCTATAAATAGGAGATGGAAATGAGCTAATTTGACTGTATGATTTTATTTATTCATTATTCATAACCAAAAAAATTAACTGCCATTAATTGATGTATTTATCTATAAAATTTCTCAATATTTCTTTGGTCTGAGATATCATTGCAATGTTCTTCCAATGTTATATGCTCCCTATTTCTCAATGTCTGTCAGTTTCTCTAGTTCTTGTTTATTTGGCCTTTTTTTGACATATTCATTTTTAAATATGCTTTGGTGAATGTTGCAATTCTAATGCAAGGGGAAGGGCATCCTAAATGCTAGGGTTAATCTTCTGGATGTCACATCTGCTTACAAGGGAATGATTGGTATTCCCGATTTAGTGTCAAATTATCCATTTATGAATCTGTTATAAGGTTATAAGGTGAGAAACTGTCCCTTATAAGCCCTCCTGAAAGGGAAAAATGTGTTTATTAACTGGATTTTGAAAATAGCTGCTAAGTTTAGTAGTAGTAAGAACATTTTATATATCCTATTTGGGTGTGTATCTAGGGTTTGGACATCATCTGGACCCATGGGAGAAGGGAGGGGATACTTACTGAGTATTTCACATATTCTGAGAATTACTTAAAATGAGAAACAGACTCACCTGGGTAATATTTTGCCTTAAAAATTCACTATCCCAGGGACACCTGGGTGGCTCAGTGGGTTAAGCCTCTGCCTTCAGCTCAGGTCATGATTTCAGGGTCCTGGGATCGAGCACTGCATCAGGCACTCTGCTCAGCATGGAGCCTGCTTCCCCTTCTCTCTCTGCCTGTCTTCTGCCTACTTGTGATCTCTCTGTCAAATAAATAAAATCTTTAAAAAAAAATTCACTAGCCCAGTGTCCAAAATCTATAAAGAACTTAGCAAACTCAACACCCAAAGAACAAATAATCCAATCAAGAAATGGGCAGAGGACATGAACAGACATTTCTGCAAAGAAGACATCCAGATGGCCAACAGACACATGAAAAAGTGCTCCACATCACTTGGCATCAGGGAAATACAAATCAAAACCACAATAAGATATCGCCTCACACCAGTCAGAATGGCTAAAATTAACAAGTCAGGAAATGACAGATGCTGGTGAGGATGCGGAAAAAGGGGAACCCTCCTACACTGTTGGTGGGAATGCAAGCTGGTGCAACCACTCTGGAAAACAGCATGGAGGTTCCTCAAAAAGTTGAAAATAGAGCTACCCTACGACCCAGCAATCACACTACTGTGTATTTACCCTAATGATACAAACGTAGTGATCCGAAGGGGCACGTGCACCCGAATGTTTATAGCAGCAATGTCTACAATAGCCAAACTATGGAAAGAACCTAGATGTCCATCAACAGATGAATGGATAAAGAAGATGTGGTATATATACACAATGGAATACTATGCAGCCATCAAAAGAAATGAAATCTTTCCATTTGTGAGGATGTGGATGGAACTAGAGGGTATCATGCTTAGTGAAATAAGTCAATCATAGAAAGACAACTATCATACGATCTCCCTGATATGAGGAAGTGGAGATGCAACATGGGAGGTTTGGGGGGTAGGAAAAGAATAAATGAAACAAGATGGGATCGGGAGGGAGACAAACCATAAGTGACTCTTAATCTCACAAAACAAACTGAGGGTTGCTGGGGGAGGGAGGTCGAGGGGGGGTTGGGTTATGGACATCAGGGAGGGTATGTGCTATGGTGAGTGCTGTGAAGTGTGTAAACCTGGCGATTCACAGACCTGTACCCCCGGGGATAAAAATTCATTATATGTTTATTAAAAAATAAAAATGAATTTTAAAAAATTTACTAGCCCACATTTGCTCGTGACAATGCAAAAGATACATAAGGAACTATTTAAAAAATTGCACTCTTGCTATTCTGATATTTGACAACTTCTCTGAGAGATCTTTTCCTGGGTGCAAAGTGTTTTCTTCCTGAGAACTCTGATAGAATTCTTGTAACATGTATCTTATAACTCTAATACAAATTTTGCAATGTGTTACATATATGTAACAATATATGTTACTTTGTCCACCTCTTAGAACTTACGCATGCAAAATCATAGGATTCTCACAAAATTACAGGACAAAGACCTTATACCCAAGTAACTTAATGTGTGGTTGGGGGGAAGCAAAAAGTAATAAGGACAGGAAATAAATAGAGACCATATATGTTTTGAAGTGCAATAGGAAATAACTTTGTAAAGGGATTAGGTTAGTGGAAAGCAACGACACAGATTGTAGAAAAGCTTGCTTTGTAAGACTAATCTTTTTTGTTGTTGTTGTTGTTGTTGTTTTTATTCCAAATTAATTTATTCATATTTCTTGTTGGCCTTGGAAAAGCTGAATTATGAGTGAGTGAGTGAATTGTAAACAAGTAGATGCATCAGGAAGTAAAAGAGATCTAGTTTCAGATTCTGGCAAAACCATCAATACATACTTAGAAATACCCACAATGTTCTGGGTAGAAACTTCGTGATTTCCAGTGAGGTAATTCTATCTTTTCTTAACTGACCCCCTACTTTAAAACTGAGAAGCTCTATTTCCTGATAACACTAAACAAGTCTTAATTAAAGATTAAATGAAGTGACATGTTATTCCTTTTAAATAGTGTATTAGTCACGTAATATAGAAAACAAATGTATGATCATTGAGCATGTATAATTATACTAGCAGAGATAGAATATAAAACAAAAAGAAAGCTTCATTTTAAAAGAATGGTAAAGCAAACATAGTGTAAGGCTAACATTGAAGACGGCCCTTGGAGTCCAGAGGGATGCAGGGAAGAAGTACCAAATAATGTTGCGTTGAAGAGAGGAAATCAGGTCATTTACTGCCTTTAATGCAAGACAAAGTGGTCAAGGCCTACTCAATCACTTAATGCCATATTTGAACTTAATGACACTGTCAAATCTTGAGCAGGGAGTGACATGATGAAATCAGGTTTTTTGGAGCATCACTTTGACAGTGATGTTGGAGGGTTGGTGGCAGTTGGTCCTGAAGCGTGGAGCTGTATCAGGCAGGTGTTGGAGTGATCCACAGTGGTCAGACTTGGGTGAAGGTCATGTCAGAGTTAATGAAAGGAACCCAATCTGTGGACATTTTAAAGAAATGCGTGGAAATATATAACAGACTAAATATAGGAGGAGATGAGTGGCAGAGTCCAAGATGACATCATGTTCTCAAGCTTGGAAAATTAAAATAATGGTGTTATTACAACTGGAATGATGAAAAATTTGGTGATGAATAGTGTGTTAGTTGCACAACAGTGTGAACATATTTAATGCCACTGAACTATACTGAAAAATGGTTAAAATGGTAAATATTGTGTTTTGTACACGTTACTACAATAAGAAAAAAGTCAGCATCTTCAAGAAAGAACATGCAAACACTGAGAATGAATGAAAGAAGTGTTGCCAGAAAATAAGTAGAATGTATTTGCCTGGGTTTATATTTAGACTCTGAGCCTTACTAGCTGTGTGCCTCCTTATTCTCATCTCTAACATGGGGAAAATCGTGAAAATTAAAATAAATAAGGTATATAAAGCTCTTCAGCTCTTAGTAGGTGTTCCATATATATTATTTTCCTTTTCATTTAAAGAAAAAATCACTCTACAATTTAAACTTTTCCGCTGAACATAATTCGACTTCAGAGTATTAACATACATCTTCCTTGCCAGAGAATAGCTTCAAAGAAGAGATGGGGGGCTCTCAGAGAGAAAGAGGTGCCAAGCTTGTTGGGGAGGGGCACCCCCTTTCTGACACAAAGACTGAGAAGACATGAAATGAACCAATAAATACAAGGCTACCTCTGCCCAGTGACTACCCCTGCAGTGTATAGCATCTGTTGTTCCAGAAACAACCATCACATGACTTTCATTATGTTTGATTTTTTGTCTAGAACTAAATAAAAGTATTACAATGGGAGAACTAAGCTAGAACTTCCAAGTTCTCAGAAAGTGGGGCAAGTCTGCTCTGCAATGGGCAGACGGTTCCATCTCTCTCAGTGGAGTTCGTGAGTGGAGAGAATAGGTCAAGACAGAAGTAAGACAATGTGGGACAGCTGTCACTGTCACTGCTTAAGAAAGAAATTGGAAATTATTATAACTATCGAGTGTGTGGCTATAAAGATCTTTTAAAACATCATAAATGTCAAGGAAGCACTTAGATAGTCTCATAACTTTTAAACACTGTGTGTTCCTGGTTTATTAAGAGGGAATTTTCTATCATAAAGGGTGTCAAAACCAGATATACAGTAATGGAAAAATACTTCTAAAAATCCAAATAAGTGACCAAATCTCTCAGCCTATTTTTTTTTTCAGAGATACCGACATAATCCAGACACAGCAATACAAAGCAGGATACACATGCTTAGATATGTTATTAATTACACTGCATCTGCCACATCGACACATTTAAAAACTGCAAAGAACTTCGGAGCTCATCTGTGGTAGAACTGAGACCAGAATCCAGGGCTCCAGGTCTCAGTTCAGTACAAGTCCCACTCTATATGCTGCTGCTCCAAGGGATCCCAGGGCAGGGTTCATGGAGCACCATCAAGCCCCCCATACCCACTATCGACGTAATGGAGCCAACATAAACTCAGAGCCATTTTGACAACTCTGTGATCCTTAGATGCCATCTTATCCAAACCTAACCCTAGTCATTCTCGGATTTCCAGCTGCTCTAAGAACACATATCATACCTCCCAACATGTGGCCATATTCTTCTTGGCCCTGTTGCCTGTTGTTAGCCAGTGCCCACTCTAAGCCTGTGGACTGTGGCCTCTCCTATGATGATGTTCAGACAACATGTGTCTTGTTTCCTGCTCTGGATCATGGACATCCTAAAGAGACAGCCCTGTGGTCTTCATTCATGGAAAATAATCGTTTTACTGCACAAAATTCAAAGCCCTAGGGAGGCGGTTTAGTAATTTAGCGTTTTTGTTTCATGTGAAAATATTATTTCTAGTTTATAATGGGAAGTTCAAAAACATTGTTTCTTATCATTAAAAGCTTTCAGCAGTGTGTAATCTGGGCTCTTCATAGGTATGTTTTCTATAAAATGCCCCGAAAAACAGCATACCAGTCTTTTACAAAGAAATACTTTCAGTATCTTCCATTGCTTGAGAAAAAAGTCTTTAATTTGGGGCTGAATTACTCATACAGATAAACACTTTAAAGTCCTTGAAATCTGCAGTTAGTTTTAACAAGCTTTTAAGATAAATTAGGAGTGTGTTCTATCTGTTATGCTGTGATGACTGTGAATTAGGAGAAGAGAACACACAGGCTCATCCATTCAAGGACTTTTTTTTTTTTTTTTTTTTTTTTTTTGCATCATGCTTGGTGCTAGACTTTTTGTGGAAGTTAGATAATAATGGGTCTTGTCCTCAGGGATCTTCAATTAAATGAGGGCCCTGTAGCGGGTTGAACAGGGCTCTAGCTTCCCCCTAAATTCATGTCCACTCAGAACTTCAAAATGTGGCCTTACTTGAAACAGTGTCTTTGCAGATACAATTATGATGTAAGTTAGGGGACACCTGGGTGGCTCCACAGTTAAATGTCTGACTCATGACGTCAGCTCAGGTCTTGATCTCAAGGTCGCTGGTCGTGGAGTCCACTTAAAAAAAAAAAAAAAAGCTGTAAGTTAAGATGAGGTCATATTGGATTAGGATGGGCCCTAAATTTTATTCTTATAAGAGGAGAAGAGGACACATAAACATAGATACACAGAGACACACAGGAGAGAAGGTCATGTGAACAGAGAAGGCCAAGGTATGCCAAGGAATGCCAAGAATTGCTGGCAACAACCAGAAGCTGGAAGCTCCCTCCCTGGACCCTCTGAGGGGTCATGTCCCTGACAACACCTCACTTAGGACTTCTAGCATCCAGAATTGTGAAAGAAAAAAATTCTGTTGTTTTAAGCCACTTGTTTGTAGTAATTTGTTACAGCAATCCTAGGAACCTAATATATGTCCTATCTCCAAAAAAGTCTGACTTAATTGGTCTGTGGTGGAGTTGGGTGTCAGTATTTTTATAAATGCTCCCAGGTGATTTTATGGTTGAGAACGATCACTGTAATTTGGCATTTTCCAAAGTCCCCAAAGTAGCAACAGCAGCAGCAGCAACTGGGAACTTAGTGGAAATGAAAATTCTCAGGCCCCAGAGAGCCCTACTGCATCAGAAATTCTGGAGGGTGGGGAACACCTGGGGGGCACGGACAGTTAAGCTTCTGACTTCTGGTTTTGGCTCAGGCTGTGATCTCAGGGTGGTGAGATCAAGCCCCATGTAGGGGGCTCCGCATTCATCGTGGAGTCTGCTTAAAAGACTTTCCCTCTCCCTCTGCCTCTCTCTCTGTGTCTCTCTCTCAAATAATAAATAAATGTGAAATAAAGAGAGAGAGAGGGAGGGAGGGAGGGAGGAAGGAGGAAGGAAGGAGGGAAGGAAGGAGGGAAGGAAGGAAGGAACGAACGAACGAACGAACGAACCTGGGTGGCTCAGTGGGTTAAGCCTCTGCCTTCAGCTCAGGTCATGGTCCCAGGGTCCTGGGATCGAGCCCCGCATCGGGCTCTCTGCTCAGCAGGGATCCTGCTTCCCCCTCTCTCCGCCTGCCTCTCTGCCTAATCGTGATCTCTCTCTCTGTCAAATAAGTAAATGAAATCTTAAAAAAAAAAAGAAGGAAGGAAGAAAAATTCTGGGTGTGGGGCCCAGCAATATGTAATTTATAAGGTTGTCCAGGTGATTGGGATGGCACTAATGTCTGAGAACCACTGCTGTGGTTGATATGAGAGTCTCTGAAGGAGTGGAAGACAGTCAACAAACTGGCATGGACAAAAGCAACAGGGATAGTTGAGAAACTAGGGGAAGAGTGTTCGTGTGTTGCCATGGGTGGCACTAAGACAGTGCACCTGAGAATCTCAATGCCAAGTGTTGCTTAGAGGCAAAGGCATGTCTCAACAACCATCTTCCAAGTTCCATTTTCGAGAACAAACTTTCCAAATTGAGGAGCTTTCCTTATAATGTTGTTGCTATTAGGAATTAGGGTACATGGCCACCTAAACCCTACATTAAGATTTTATCTGGACCAAAAATGGCAGGAGACCCCAGCCTCCATCACCCACAATGATCAACAGTTACACAGCTACACACGGACCTTCTGGGGATGTTTTTGTATTAGTTTTAATTTTTAAAAAATACTCCATCAAAATATTATTTTCTTGATTAGTTGATTAAATATTGTGCCCAAGGCAAGCACCTTACAGTCCTCACATGTCTCACCTTTGTCTGGGCCCTAGAAGTTGGAATGGGCTGTGCAGATACAGGTTATTTTTATCTGGCTCCCCGCCTTGCAGCTCCAAGGTTCTTTCAAATAGTCACATGCACATGTTAACAGATCTTGCTGGCATTTTGGGTAAATCCTGATGGTTGGATGGTAGGAACAGGGTCCCAAGAGCAGAAGACAGCCATGCATTCCATGCTTTTCAAGGGGTTTCCCTTTCCAAGGGCGGGAGAACTCTTCATTGGGATGTTTTTGATGTGTGAACCAGTCTCACTCGAGCAACTAGAAGATCTGCCTTTGTTTTGGGGCAGCTCCTCCAACCATTATACACCCATCCCAAGGAAGTTTCTATCTGCAAGATGCCTCATCCATAGCTTTCTATTTCAGAGGTTATTATTAGTTATCAAGGACTGACTTTAGTCCCCTCGTACTGGAGGCCAAAATACGTGGCATCTAGCCTGGATAGTTGGTGACCAGGGGTTGGAGTGATAAATAAGGGGCCTGAAGGTGAGGGAGAGGGGTCTGTGATCTACTGAGCAGAAAGCAGCCCCCTCCACTTCGTGCTGCTGCTGGATTCCCTCCCATCATGCAATGGTAGCAACTTAAAATCTGGTGATTGGTGAACGGCAGGTTTCTACCTCCTCTCCTCCTATCCCAGCCTAAGAGGTCTGGGATAATGCTTTTAACTTCTCTCATAGGACCCTGATAGTAGCACAGTGTCTGCTCTGAAGGGATGAAAAGGGAAGGCAAAACAACATAAAGAAGAGAAAAGGCCCAGCATAAGAAACCCAGGTGGGCAAGCCCAGAGGACTGTGGCACCATGAGAGTAAGCATTGGGCCTGTGCCAAGCGGCAGATATCCTTAGAAATGCCCAACTCCACAGTCACAGTGAGTGAATGTGGTTCTGAGAACAAGGGCTTACAGCCCCAGAAGGCAAAGAAGTTGAAAAACAATTAACTCTTCAAGTCCTCGACACTAGGCTCTGAAACTAGAGACGAACAATATTATATTCTGCACTGTGACCTTTCCATCTGCTATTTTCCTTTCTTGCTTCCCTTGTTCACCTGTAATGATTTGTTTAGGATAAAATGTTATGCCGTTTATGACATACCTCAAAAACTTGGGTGGGTCTGGTTGGCTGGATAATGCTCCCTGAAAATATTTATGTCCTAATCCCTAGAAACAATGTTGTGACAGATTTTGCTGATGTGAGTAAGTTAAGGGTATGGGGATGAGTAAATCTTTAGTTGCTTCTTTAGTCACTTCCTGCTGTTTTCCCTTTGCTTTGCTTTTCCTATTTGCTGGCACATTTTGGTCTGAAGATTTATTCTTTCCTGCTGCTTCTTATGGGGCTGTTTCCACCTTTACAGGAGTAGGTTTAGCTGACAATTTTGTTGATCTCCTCTTGGGCTTCTCCGCCCCTTCAGTGGAGCTGATCTTCCTCTTAGGCATCGTGGTGGCAGCGAATGCGTGGACTGGGGACCTGCGGGCTGAAGCACATGTCAGCCCACATGTAGCTGGACGGCCTGATGTCTGCCGCCCCTCACACTATTGGATGGATGTCTCTAAGAGGGAGGCGGGAGGACCAGAGTGAGTAGGAGATGCTGTGAGGTTGGACTGATGCACTAAAGGGCCTCTAGAAGCTGAAAAGGGCAAGGAAACAATTTCTCCCCTGAAGGCTTGAGAAGAAATGCAGTCCTACTCACACCTTTATTTTAAATTTCTGATGTCCACATGAAAAAATGCTCACTATCACTCCACATCAAGGAAATACAAATCAAAACCACAATGAGATACCACCTCACACCGGTTAGAATGGCTGCAATTAACAAGTCAGGAAACGACAGATGCTGGCGAGGATGCGGAGAAAGGGGAACCCTCCTACACTGTTGGTGGGAATGCAAGCTGGTGCAACCACTCTGGAAAACAGCATGGACATTCCTTAAAAAGTTAAAAATACAACTAATGCTCTACTGTAATTGCAATATTAGCTATTTGCACTGTTAGGTATTTATCCAAAGGATACAAACATAGTGATTTGAAGGGGTACATACACCCCAATATTTATAGCAGCAGTGTCCACATAGCCAAACTAGGGAAAGACCCCAGTGTCCACAGATGAATGGATAAAGATGTGGTGCATATATATATATATATATATATATATATATATATATCATAGAATA
Source organism: Mellivora capensis (assembly GCA_004024625.1). Classification (NCBI taxonomy): domain Eukaryota; kingdom Metazoa; phylum Chordata; class Mammalia; order Carnivora; family Mustelidae; genus Mellivora; species Mellivora capensis. The sequence goes on along the minus strand of PISX010008715.1, from coordinate 35,531 downwards.
TTACTCAGCCATCAAAAAGAATGAAATCTTGCCATTTGCAGTGACGTGGATGGAACCAGAGGGTATTAATGCTAAGCAAAATAAGTCAGTGAGAGAAAGACAACTACCATATGATTTCACTCATGTGTGGAATTTAAAAAACAAAACAGATGAATATAGGGGAAGGGAAGGGAAGATGAAGTAAGATAAAAACAGAGGGAAGCAAACCCGACTCTTAACTGTAGGAGACAAACTGAGGGTTGGTGGAGCAGAGGAAGTGGGGGGATGGGGTAACTGGGTGATGGGCATTAAGGAGGGCCTGAGATGTGATGAGTACTGAGTGTTATATAGAAGTGATGAGTCACTAAATTCTACTCCTAAAACCAATACTACACTAGCTGTTAATGAACTTGAATTTAAATAAAATCTTGGAAAAACAAACAAACCTATTCTTTAAAAAAAAAAGAAAGAAAAGGAAACTCTCATATATCTCAAATGCCTTCTTCTATGTATAACACTGTCCCTTGAATTTTATTTCTGGATTTTTATTTATGTAATTGTTTTGACTGGTGACTTAGATTTAACTCCTGGTGAACTCACTATAATGAAAACAATAAGATCCTTCCTCCAGCTCTGTGTGAGTGAACTTCCATGACAGGGCAACAAGTGACTATGGTATTTAAAGAATGCAGAAGTTACCAGTGTAAGTTAACCAGTAACTTCTGTTTTATCAACAGGATACAAGACTGTATATAAGGCATATTCTCATATGTGAAATCAGAGCATAGGAAATAACTGGAAGGAAATGTTCCAAAATGTTAGTGGTAGCTTATCCCGGAGAGTCCGATCATGGCTAATGTATACAGAACCTCCCTTAGACCTAGGCAAGAGGTATTTGAGAGTGGTCCACATACCAGAGTCACTCACAAACTTATTAAAAGCAGGTGTGTGCCCCTGTCACTCAGGATCTGGTGCTCAGAGCTGGCACAGCACAGCCCATAACTCTTGACATTCACCTTCATGGCCACACTGTTCAGACCCCAGGGAAATGCATTTTCATATCCCTCATCCCGTATCCTTGAAAGAAAAGGTGACAGGATGTGAAAGCAGTGAAGGATGGTGGGTTATGATGATGACATTGCTTTGGAATGCTTGCAGGATGTGAGAGGAAAAGAGTGCTGGGTTAAGAGAAAAGTCAGACTTGTGGAATTCATCCTCTAAGGTAAAAAGTACCATTTCTCAATAATGCCAAGAATTCTTTTTTGTATTCTGCTTTAATTTCTGGTTCCCATGGTATTCAGTTGGCACAGTATTTCATAAAAGTTGCAAATGGTGGCTTAAGAACATTTTTCAATTTTTTTAAAAGAATGTATTTATTTATTTGAGAAAGAGAGAGTGAGAGAAAGCATGAGAGGGGAAAGGATCAGAGTGAGAAGCAGACTACCCCCTGTGCAGGGATCCTGATGTAGGACTTGATCCTGGGATTCCGGGATCATGACCTGAGCCAAAGACAGTCATTTAACCAACTGAGTCACCCAGGCACCCCAGGAATATTTTGCAATTTTAACATTTCATATTATTCTCAACTTTGCATTTGTGTATCATACATGTGTCCTGGTACCAATTCTTTATATTGGCAATTAGATGAACAATAGAATGTTTAAAATGTGAATAGTTTCATTTTTATAAAAATAATCATATTGACTCTAAATGTTAATATGTTCAGTACAATTTTGGCATCTATTAATTATAAATTGTATTTTACCCTTTAAAGTTAATAGACAATTTTAATATACATATGTATTTATATATTATATTATATTATTTAAAATTTATATTATATATAATATATATTATATATATATATATATATATATATTTTTTTTTTTTTTTTAAGTAGGCTCCACACCTAACATAGAGTCCAACACAGGGCTTGAACTCATGATCCTGAGATCAAGCCCTGAGGCAAAATCAAGAGTTGAGTGCTTACTAACCAAGCAAGTCAGGCACCCCTATAAATTTTGAAAATTTTAAAAGAAAACTTTTTAAAAACATATAAAATAAATTTTGTAATAGATTTATATGTTCTCATAAATATATGTTTAATTTTGTATACTTTGAATACAACGATTTTTAAAATACTTTAGATCATTGCTATGAGTTGGAATATCTTAAATTTGACAAAATTAGTGATTTTGCTGAAATAAAAGCAAGAAAATTAATTTTATGGAACAAATACATAATTCAGGAGTGATATAAATCTTTATCACTCCTTCAGTTATCACCAACCCATTGACAGATGAGCTGGATATGTACAATAATAATTAAATTTAACAGACTATTATTTTGCCAGATCTCAGATACATTAAAACCATAGATATATACATATACTTTGGTTTTTGTCAAAATATGAGAGTATATTTGTCAAGATAGGAAGATATAATACATTTTATTTACCGGTTTCTATGAAATCCCATCCAAGGTGCCAGTGGCAATAATCCCCGTGGGTCTGTGGTTGATGGAGTGTCCATTCACTCTCTCATGCCATACAGAATATAGATTAAAGCCATGATGGATTATCCCCAAATGGGAATATCCCTCGCCTGTGGCAGAACAGGAAGAAGGTGGCCTGGAGGAAGTGACCGATTCACCCTGAAACAGTGGTTTCACCGAAACAGAGACTTCTTATCAAGCAGGTTAGGAGCCAGACCCACTGGGAGAGGGCCAATTATTTCCCCAGACTGACATGGTAAGAAAGATTAGCTGAAAGATAAGAACCTGGGGAAAATTGAGCCCCCGCAAATAATGTCTCTTGTGGTGAGCTTCTTTCAGTTGTTTCCCTCAGCCCCAACACTTCTGATATGTTTAAAATAAAAAGTGCTTGAACTTGACAAACAGCTAGGAGAGTATCCATTGTCTCAAGAGCAGAGATTCTTTGGAAATGATAAGGTGCAAACACTGTCAAATGGCTCCCTTTGCATTGCACTGCAATCTCCAGCCATAAAGGCTGCCAGGACCAGCGGAGGCAAAGCTCCCGGCCATCCCCCAAACACCAGGCTCCAGCTGGCTGAGGGCTCCCTGGACTACATAATGACCCAGGCCTAGGAAACAGCTTGGCCCTGGAATGTGTCTGTTGGGGGACTCTCTGGTCCCGGGAATCAGAGGGAGAAGTGGCCCTCAAAGGATGTTGTGTGGTCGTGGTGGGGAAGGTTACTAAGCAGGGAAGCTCCAAGACGAAGCCACCCCTCCTTTCCTGTTTAGCCCGGTGGCAGGTTCACTGCTGCAACCCACTGGGGGCCCAGGGATTTGTATCTTCTTCTGGGACCATTCCGCTGGGGAACGCATCCCTTGAGAGGAATGATGGATTTTCTAGACTTTTCAGGATTCCAGATTGTATGTAAGGTGGAGCACAACCTGAGGGGATTCTCATCTCATGCATCTGACAGAATTTGGCCTGAGAAGCTGGCATTAATTAAGGAAGAGGACAGGAGTGTGGGACAAAGGACTAGATGCTTCTTGTACCTCACGAAGGCTCACACACTTGAGAAAGCCTATCATATTCCACCTGGAAGCACCATATACATATATTCATAAAATATCTGGGTTTTGGTACCATCATTGTTAAAATTCTTCATGCCTGCACCTGTTTAACAAATAATTTATTTAGAGCTAGCTCTGTGCCAGAGGATTAAAATGCAGTAATGTGAATAATCCCAATTGGGTTGAGCCCTTGGATTTCTTCAGAAGTGTCATTCTCATCCAGTTGGACTAGTTAAAGTGTAATTCAGTTCAAAGGGGCCTGGGGCACTTTAACAACCTCTCTACGCCCCAGCTCATTAAACCTATTAATTTGGTATTCTAAATTTTAATATGGAAACATGGTCTGGCTGGGGGCTCTAACTTGTGTTCCTGTTTCAATCTAATCCTTCTGGAGCAGCAGTCCCCAGCATAGGAGGCCTTTGCAAGTGAGTGTGTTTGAGGAGTATGTCAGGGGAAAGAAAGGGACTGAGAAGGTAAAGTGTCAGCAGACCCACTTTTGATGATGTATTTTCTCGGATAAATTTAACTAAGAAATAAAACTACTTCTCTGTGAGTGTCCTCAGTTTTTGATGTTACAAAACGCATTCTACACGCAATTTTTCCACTGAAAGACTTGCTCTGGGCCCAGGCATCCGTTTCTATGCCTTTGCTCACGTATTTGCGCTGCTCCTGCTATGAAATGTCCTTTCCCTGCTCAGCCCCATTTCTTGCTCTTGACACCCTACATACACCCGAAACCAATAGAATTTCCCAGTGAGACTGCTTTCTGATACTAATGATATAATAAATAAGTAAAAATGTGTAGCTAATTTTTACTTTGCTTTTATGTGCCAAGTAATTTTCTGCTTCATTTATCTTTGCAATTTGTCATTTTCCTGATGAGACACCGTATCAGGAGACTAGTCCAAAGTCAGTCTGCTAGAATCTGGATGCAGTGCATCTGGAACTTGGTGAGGTCATCTCTCAGCCCTTCCAACTCTGTCTCCAGCATGTCCCCTTTTTTATTCCTTTTATCATTGATTGTCTCCTCTTTTTGTTTCTTGAGGAAGCCAGTAACAATTTTTATCCATTTTCCAAGTTTCTTCACAGAAGCAACCTTGACGTTGTTGATTTTTGTGTTATTTTCTTAATTTTCACCCTGCCTTATTTCCTTCCAGCTATTTTCTTTTCTGTTTCGCTGTACTTTTTAACGTCTCCTGTTTGGTGATTAGTTCGTGAATCTTTAGCTTTTGTCAATTTGAACACTTAGGGAATATATTTCTAAGCACAGCTTTCTACAAGGTTTGATATTAGTATTTTAAATGATTCTCTTCTGAGTAGCTTCTAGTTTCCATTATATTAATTCTCTGATTCTGTGAATTGCTCTTTAACTTACAGGTGTGCGTTTTCAGTTTTCTTTCCTATGTCAATTTCTAACTTCGTTGTACCATGATTAAAGAGTACAGAATGTCCGATACTGGTCCTTCCTGTCCCAGCTTACCTCACGGTCACTTTTCATACATTTTCTGTGTATTTCAAAAGAACGTTTATTTGCCAATTGAGGAGTGCAGCGTTCTACGTAAATTCATCCTATCAAATGTGTCGATTGTGTTGTTCAGTTCTTCTACACACTTTGTGAGTTTTTTTAAATCTGTCGATCTGTTGGTTGCTGAAATAGTTGTATTATGAAATCACTTACTGTAGTGGTAAATTTAACAATCTCTCCTTTTTGTTTTATAAAATTTCCTTTCAACAAAATGAATCTATATTTCTAGGTTTAGATATATCTTAAATGGGTAGACCTTCCTAGTGAATTGCATCAGTAATCATTATATAGCAACTACCTCCAATAATACCTTTTTAAAATACTTACAGTCTATGATGTCTAATCTTTTTTTTTAATACAAATGCCAATTAGTAGGTTTTTTTGTTTTTTGTTTTTTGTTTTTTAAAGATTTTATTTATTTGACAGACAGAGATCACAAGTAGGCAGAGAGGCAGGCAGAGAGAGAGGAGGAAGCAGGCTCCCGGCCGAGCAGACAGCCCGATGTGGGGCTCGATCCCAGGACCCTGGGATCATGACCTGAGCCAAAGGCAGAGGCTTTAACCCACTGAGCCACCCAGGCGTCCCTATGATGTCTAATCTTAATATGATTACACCAGTTTTCTCTTAAGTGGTATTTGCCTGGCATATTTTTTTTTTCTATCCCTTAACCTTCAACGTTTTTGGTGAAATGTCTCGATGTTTTAGGTGTGCTTTTGGGAATGCATTACTGAACTGGGTTTTATTTTCAAATTCAGCATAATAGGAGAGTCTAACCTATTTACACTTATTTTGAATCGTAGTATGTTTAGACCATCTTCTCATTTGTTCCATCTTGTTATTTGGGTTTACTTGTCCTTTTTCTGATGTTGCTTTCTGCATTTCTGTCCGAATTTAATTTTTTGTACCTTTTATTTTTTCTATTAGTATAAAAAATATACATTCTAGGGGCATCTGGGTGTCTCAGTCATCAAGTATGCGCCTTCGGCTCAGGTCACGATCCCAGAGTCCTGGGATCGAGCCCCGCATCAGGCTCCTTGCTCAGCAGGAAGGCTGTTTCTCCCTCTCTCACTCCCCCTGCTTGCATTCCCTCTCTCTCTCTGTCTCTCTCTCTGTCAAATAAATAAATAAAATCTTTAAAAATATATATACATATTCTAGTTATATTATTTTAGTAATTTTAACAATATTAACATGAATAATTCAAGTCAAATTAAACTAATATCCTTATGTTTTTTTCAGAATACAAGGTCCTTAAAATGCTTCCTTTCCTGACTCCCATTGCCTCATAAGCAAATGATATGCAATTGTTCTTTATTATCTTATTTCTTTAGCTCCACATGTTAAAAATTTATCGTCATTTTATATAGTTGATGTTTATTTAGATATATTGACATGTTTGCATTTTCTCTGCTTCCCATGTCTTCTGAAATTTTAGGCTTTCCTTATGGGATCATACTTTTTCTTCTTGATGTATCTTTTCTAGATGTTTCTTTAGTAAGATGTTGATGGTAATTTTTTTTCCATCTTACAATAATTTTACTTCCACTTTGTTTATGAAGGATAATCTTATCAGTTACACAGTTATTTCCTTCTTAAAAGATAATTTTGACTTTCTTCTTGAAAGGTAATTTTACTTTCTTTTTGAAAGTTAGTTTTATTGGATGTACAACAATTTTCTTTTAGAAATTTGTGAGCAATATTCCATTCTCCTCTGACTTTATTGTTGTACTTGAAAAGTCCCCCCTGTGTGAATACTAGTAATAAGAAGGATAATAAGTAAGAGCTAAAGATTATAGTATTACAACATGGCAAAGACAATTTTCAGCTGTATTTATGTACACTGTCATTCAATTCTCCTGTCTTTACTGTGAGGTATGGCCCCACCTTTTTATAGGTGAGGAAATCGAGGCAGACAGCTTATTAGCTATAGAGCCTAGGTTTGAACCGAGGTAGTCCCGTTCCAGAGTCTGTATTCCTCAATTACACCGTGCAGACTCTGAGTTAGTTCTTCTCTTTGCCTTTGATTTTTTATCGTTCCACTAAAATATGTCAAAAAGTAGAACTTTTTAATTTATACTGCTTGGTACTTGTATAAACTCTGCATTTTACGTGACCTGTTATTCCACAATTCTTGAAGATTCTCAGATGTTGCCCCTTTAAATATTGCCTCTTCTCCATCCTCTGAAACACCCAGTAGATATATGCCAAACCTTTTGCTCAGTGCCCATATTTTTTACATTTTTTAATGTCTAAGATGTATAATAAAAGTCTTTTCAGCTGGAGTTTTTATTTAGTAACTTTACCTTCATTTCTCTTCCTAACATAGCGTTTATTCCACTCTGCATCTAATTTAATTATTATATTCTTAGTGCCTAGAAATTTCATTTCATTCTTTTTTAAATTAGCCTGCTACTATTTATAGTATCCTGTGTTTTTGGTCATATTTTAATAGTCTCTTTAATGTATTTAAAATGTATTCCACACAGTTATTTTACTGCATGACATAACACAGTAAAATATGCGGTAATTTTAATATCTGTAGTCTTCATTGTTTTTGCTAACTTTCTAATACTGACTTATTTCCTCATATATTTTTTACTCTTAATGTGAACTCTTGTTTCTTAGAATGGTAATTCTTTGAGGCCTAGTTTAAGGGGAGTTTCTTCATAGTTCACATTGACTTCTGCCCCTGTACATATGCACCATTTTAAACTAAATTTGCATCTAGAACAATGCAAATGTCTCCAAATCCACTTGAGGGCAGGCTGCTGGTTATGAATTTTTAGAAGACGTCTCCTGCAACCTCTACCTAGAACAGAGAAAAAGATAAGCAAGTTTACTCACTTTCTTCTTCTAAGGGGCATTTTCTCCACTCTTTACCCAATTTTAAGGTGTCCAGGCTTTACACAGTTGGTATCTGATCATACCTTCTGCCTTAGGTGTGCCCTTGATTTTGTCCCTTGTCCCCCATTACAGCCTTTGGAAAACTTAAGTTCTAGCCTCCCAGGCAACTACCAACATCCCTCACCTCTCTGGGCATCTATTTTCCTCCACAAATTTCCTTTATGGTTTGACCAGTTTAGCTACGCATTTAAAATCATTTTCTTTTTAATAATGGCCAGCAGAGATGGGTAATGATCAGGTTACAGATGGAGAAATTACAATATAAAAAGAGATCCAGCTAGATTTAGGATCACAAAACATATCTGTGTCATGATTCTTATAATTACCCATGTTGTGTTATTCCTGATACATTCTGGGGTCATCTCAGCAGTACCTGTGAAACGGGAGACCATCTGACATTGGTCGGGGACTTTCTCTGGTGAAGTTGTATCATTTGCTACAAATCAATAAATTAGGATGAAAGGGTTTTTTTGGAGGTGGGGGGTGTGCACGCTGTTGGCAATATCCTAGAGATCCTAGAGTTGGATCTTTTTCTTCTTAACACTTAGTTTACTAACTAGTGTTTGATGTAACAGGCAAGCACAATTTTCAATTTGTAAATAAAGTTTTCATTCAACATTTTTAAGCACTCAGCTTTTTTTCCCTTGAGATGTTCATAGCGTACTGAAAGAGAACATGTTAACAATTATATGGCAATGTGATTAGAGCTATAATATTAAAATATATCAAGGACCTTGTGAATAGAGTAAAGTGGACAAAGAATTAGAGTGGAGTGAGAAGGAAATCCAGAAGTCTTGAGAGTGCTAGAGGCCATGTGGATCCAAATGGGGATGGGGAGGGAATCAGGGCAGAAAGCACGGGAGAATGCAGGATATATTGCAAATGCTAGTAATTCTATATGGCTTAGGCAGAAAGGAAAATGGAAGGCACTTGGTAAAGAACAGTTCTTGTGGAAAGCACTACAGACAGAAAAGCTTACGTTTTGGTTAGGAGATGGTAAGAAAAATCAGTCCACCTGGAGAAGATGGTTTGGGAAGGGAAGTAGAAACAAAAGATGTTAGAAAGATAGAAGATACATATAAAGTACATAGATATATATGGTACCTATATAGCGCATGATTCTTGAAAAAGAACAAAGATACAGAATCTCCAGTGTCACAGGTTTATGATTTAGACCAATGCCTCCAAATATTAATGGGCATACAAATTTGCCTTGGGATTTGTTAAAGTGCAGATTCTGATTCAGTAGGCCTGGCGTGGGCCTGAGATCCTATCTCTAATAAGCTCTCAAGTGATGCCAATGCTGCTAATCCACACATGACACTTTGAATAGCAAATATTTAGAATTTACCAGGGTTTGTCCCAAGTCACTTATTAATTTTAAAGCTGGGTTCTAATGCTATCCACCAAAACTTACAGCATATTACTAATACTTTCAAAGAACCTATATTTTAAAGCTTCATATGGGATGTTCCATATATATTTTATTGCATTTAAACCCTAGAATTCAGAGGAGGAAGAAAACAACTCCTTTATGTCTTTCTCTTCTTTCAGGATGCATATGCTGCTGGGATCTCATTTCTCCTTTTACCAAATACAGCATCCCTTCCAAAAGAACATTTATTAACTTAGTTTTCTCATTTTATGAACATTTTATGTCTACCCCACATAGTCCCTTTAACAGAGAAGTCTTAATACCAACTAGAAATTTTTTAAAAAAGAACTAACTAGAAATTATTTGAAATCTGTCACTAGATTTCAGAGACTTACATGTCCTATAGTACCTAGCATAGGATTTTGAGCAGAGTGAGTGCTCATATCCGTCTACTGAATAACTCACGTATATCCCAAGTTGTTTCACAAGAATTACATGACTATACAGAAATAGATTGTACACATAATCTTTTTGCCTCATGTTCATGTAAATTTTGCATTTCAAAATACTGGGCTTTCTTCATTTCCAGTGGGAGTTTTGCACGCAGTCTATAAATCGTGCCGTTAAGACATTTTTCCTTCATTATCCTAAATTTATCTTAATTTCGATCCAATTAAAAACTGTTTACTAGAGTTTCCCCCATATAATTGAGCACAGTATAGTTGATTTTTTTAGCTGTAAACATACATCTGTGAATAATTCCTAAATGCTGCAGTATATGGGAGATCTTGCAGCATAATGGAAGTAATTTATTTCCAAATTGCTCCCATTTCTCTTATGACTTGCTTGCAAACCTTTAATAAAATCAAGTTCAGCAGGTATGACAAGAGGCTGACCCCATTTCCTAAGCATTATGCATGCTGCCCACACGAAAGACTCCTAAGGCTTTTACATAGCCCATAAATCCATCCATCCCCAAATCTATGTCCCTAGTTAGTTATCACAGCAAAGAGTAGTGGCAATACAGCATGGTATTTAGAAGCATGGAATCCAAAGTCAGACTTGGGAGGTTCCCATTCCATTTCTACCACTCCTCAGTCGCATGAGTTTAAGCAAGTTATTGAAACTTTCTCAGTCTTAGTTATCTTATCTGTCAAGTAGAGTAAGAACAATATCTACTTCACAGCATTGTTGTGAGGATTAAATGAGTTGATGCATGTAAATAATGATAAATGTCTATTACTAGTTATGATTATAATCACTATTATGGGCAGTCTTAATTTCTATCAACCCCTATAGCAGCCAATTCCCAGGTAGTAGATGGAATTACCACACAGCAAAAATCAAACACAAGCATCTGCCAAATGATTATAGAAATCATATCAGGATCTGGCTATTCCAATCATCTTAGTGGTCATATGTCATTGATCAGCAGAGTCAAACAAACCCATTTCTCAGCAAATAACTTTTTAATAGTTCCTTAACCAGCTAACTGTGGTACTCTGTCTCAGACCTGCATTTTCTATACACATTTGAGCACTGTGCCATTTGAACTGATTCATCAAATTGGTATTGAGCATTCATTTTGTGCTAGGGGCTGTTAAGCTGTGTGGAAGGATACAGAGATGAATATTGACGGCTACTAAAATGCCTTTCTATGTGTCAGGCACTGAGCTAGGTAATGAAGGTATAAAAGAGAGCAAGGTATATGTAGTTTTTGTCCTTGAGGATTTTCTAGCTTAGAGGTGGAAAAAAGACAATAAACCACAATTATAATGACGTGTACATGCCATACTGGGGAAGACAAAATGTTATGTGAGGGAAGAGCTAAATAAGGAGGAGGTCCAGATGAGGTCCAGATGAAAGTGGCATCTAGGGGCGCCTGGGTGGCTCAGTTGGTTAAGCGACCACCTTCAGCTCAGGTCATGATCCTGGAATCCCGGGATGGAGTCCCGCATCGGTCTCCCAGCGCCATGGGGAGTCTGATTCTACCTCTGACCTTCTCCCCTCTCACGCTCTCTCTCACTCTCTCTCTCAAATAAATAAATAAAATCTTAAAGAGAGAGAGAGAGAGAGAGAAAGAAAGAAAGAAAGAAAGAAAGAGGAAGAAAGAGAGAAAGAAAGAAAGAAAGAAAGAAAGAAAGAAAGAAAGAAAGAAAGAAAGAAAGAAAGGGGCATCTAAGCTGTGTAGGAGTTCACCAGGTGAAGAGATAGGGAGATTACCAGCAAACAGCATAGGCAAAGGCTCAGAGGCGAAGAAGGGCCCTGCAGTCTCCGCCAGAAAAACTAAAAGGAGCTAAGTGTCTCTGGAGTGTATAATGCAAGGGTTAGAAGGGAGAGATGCTGACAGAGACTTGTAAGCCATGTAAGGAGTTTGGATTTTATACCAGGGACAATGGAAAAATATTAACAGTTTTAAGCAGGGAAATGAGATGTTCAGATAAATAGGCATTTTAGAAAAAGCCCTCTGGCTGCAAGGTGAGGAATGAGTGGGCATGGCTTGAGTCAGGAAAACCTATTAAATTGTTGTGATGATAAAAGCAAGACCTGGAGGTGGCCTAGACTCAGACTTGGCAGTCGGAAGCATAAAGAAGTGAATGGTTTCAGGAGATAGCAAGACAAGAGAAACAGTAAGAGTTAATGATTGATGAGATATAAAGAGTGTGAGAGAAGAAAGAAGCAAAGAGACTTTGAGGTGAGATGGGGTACTCGATCAAAGCCTCCTGTTCCCTATTGTGTGGAATAGGAGGTAGGACAGAATATGGTCACTGCCATAACAGAAATGCAAACATTTGTTTGATAGCCATTTGTATGTCTTCATTGGAGAAGTGTCTGTTCATGTCTTCTGCCCATTTTTTGACGTGATTATCTGTTTCGTATGTGTTGAGTTTGAGAAGTTCTTTATAGATCCTGGATATCAACCTTTTGTCTGTACTGTCATTTGCAAATATCTTCTCCCATTCCGTGGGTTGTCTCTTCTCCAATGAAGACATACAAATGGCTATCAGACTCATGAAAAAATGTTCATCATCACTAGCCATCAGGGAGATTCAAATTAAAACCACACTGAGATACCACCTCACACCAGTTAGAATGGCCAAAATTAGCAAGACAGGAAACTACGTGTGTTGGAGAGGATGTGGAGAAAGGGGAAACCTCCTACACTGTTGGTGGGAATGCAAGTTGGTGCAGCCACTCTGGAGAACAGTGTGGAGATTCCTCAAGAACTTAAAAATAGAACTTCCCTATGACCCTGCAATTGCTCTACTGGGTATTTACCCCAAAGATACAGATGTAGTGAAAAGAAGGGCCATCTGTACCCCAATGTTTATAACAGCAATGGCCACGGTCGCCAAACTGTGGAAAGAACCAAGATGCCCTTCAACGGACGAATGGATAAGGAAGATGTGGTCCATATACACTATGGAGTATTACGCCTCCATCAGAAAGGATGAATACCCAACTTTTGTAGCAACATGGACGGGACTGGAAGAGATTATGCTGAACGAAATAAGTCAAGCAGAGAGAGTCAATTATCATATGGTTTCACTTATTTGTGGAGCATAACAAATAACATGGAGGACATGGGGAGATGGAGAAGAGAAGGGAGTTGAGGGAAATTGGAGGGGGAGATGAACCATGAGAGACTATGGACTCTGAAAAACAACCTGAGGGTTTTGAAGGGGCAAGGGGTGGGAGGTTGGGGGAGCCTGGTGGTGGGTATTAGGGAGGGCACGTATTGCATGGACCACTGGGTGTGGTGCAAAAACAGTGAATTCTGTTACGCTGAAAAGAAATTTTTTAAAAAATGCAAACATTTAAGAAAAGCATGAAGGAATAAGTCCTTAGGGACAAGGGGCTTGGAAACATCTTCAAGGTTAGGAGGTATTGGAGTTGGATTAAATTTAGCAGGGACTGTTAGTTTGGAAAGCTGAAAGGATATTTCCATTCTTCAGTGATGTCAGTCCTGTAGTTTGGATCCTATTCCGTGGCCGGAGTCCTCAAGGCAGGCCAGGCTTTCAGGAAAAAGCACTGATGGTCAAAAGTCAGAGGTACCTCGATCTCTTCATCAGGACCTGGAATTCCTTCCTGAAAACGTCTGTAGCTCCATGTAACATTTCTCAAGCTGCAGATATTTGAGGTCATGTCCAGGTCTTTGTTAGCTGGGGAATTGCTGCTCTAAAAGCATACTTAGCGAAAGCCTTGCCAAAGTTGTCAGAAACAAATCACTCTCCTTACCCCCTTAATATTTCCTTTTTAAAAAGAGAGAGAGAGAAAAGCCAAATTTTGATGTAATTTTTCAAAGCTTTGCATACCAGATTTTGTCTTGGAGTGGAGTTTGATGTAACATCAGATCTCCAAGAAATAAGCGTTGCTCTCAGCCTGGAATCTAAACACTGACCCTTTCCGCTTCAGCCCTGCTAACCTGAGCCCTGCAATCAGAACTTTCAGCAGCGCTGTGAGGGCTCAGGGAGGAGTTATCCGGCTTTTTAAATTGCTAGACCGGCACATGTGGGATACATCTTTAACCACAAAATATGTTTTCTTTAAGGCCTTTCCTCAATTGTGAAAACTTAAATTTAATAAGGACTGAGGAAGCCTATAAATCAAACACAATAAATTATTAAATTATGCACCTTACTCCAAGTGGGGTACATATATTTTATCATTAAAAAGTGTGGGTCTGGGTATTCTGGAAATTCTGATTTCTCGGGCACTGGGGGCTGGGAAACAAAGCTGCATTAGTTTTCAATTTATAGAACATGATGTTAGTGATTACATTAACTTAATCTAATATTATTTCCCATATTTAAAGACAGAATGAGAACCTTGTGTTTAGATTGTTGTTGGCTTTAAAAATATAAATGTGAATGTACATGTGTGAGTGTGTGTGTATGTGTGTACATACATAAAGAAATAAGGGCCCGGCTGGCTTTCCATATAATAGGCTGAGTTATTAGTCCAGCTGCACATTCTGTGTCTCAGGGGATTAGAAGCGCAGCCTGAAATCTCATTTAATTACAGAGCATTGACTACCATGGACCTCTTGCATCTGGACCCAGGAATAATAGAGAGCATTTTCTTTGAATGGTTTGTAGTGTTCAGGATAGAAACACATGTAGCTCAATTTCTAACATTTGGTTAGGAACAAAAAGCAAAAGTTCACAGATGGTTAGCTCAGCTTATTAAATAATTTTACAAAAGTTCCTTGACTCTCTTCTTTTGGAAGCTTAAAAAAAATGGGATTCTATTCTCTCTTACATGTGGAGGTATAAGGACACAGAATTCCTCAGTTGACCTGTAAATGAACATAACAATAATGCCTACATCACAGGTTATCATGGGATGCCACCAGCTAATGAAAAGGAAAGGACACCACAAAATATCTAATGCTATTCAATGTTGGTTAAACACTATTTTTACTCATTCATTCCTTTGTGCATTCAAAAAGAACTTTTGAGCACCTATTAGTTACCAAGCACTACTTCAGATGAGAGAAATAGAGTAGTGAATAAGAAAGACATGATTTCAGCTCTAAAGCACTTTATATTCTGATGAGGGTAACAGATGATATGATTCCCAAGAGTAATAAATGCTATGAAAAACCTGGAGCAGGATAAAGTGATAGACAGTGGCTGGGGTTCCTTTGGAAAAGTCCCTTTGAAAAAGTAACATTTAAACTGGAGACTGAATGAATTAAATAACAAGAAGACAGCCAGAATGAATTAAATGACAAGAACCCAGCCATTGGAACAACATTCCAGAAACAGAGAAAAACAAACACAATGGCCCTACACTGGGCCTGTTTGAGGACAAGAGAAGACTACAGTGGCCAGAGGGCAAGAAAGTGGTACAAAGTAAATCTTGAGGGAGAAGCAGTGGCCCAGCAAGTAGGGCCAGCCTTGTAGTCCTTGCTAGAGTTTGGACTTTATCATCAGACTTTTGGGAAGGCATTAGAGGATTATAAGCAGGTAAGGGACATGTTTTGGGTTGCATTTTAAAAAGAAAATCATTCTGGCTCCCATTCGGAAAATGAATGAGAGGTGTGGTGGGGGAGTGGCCAGAGTTGTAATGGAGACACCAATTAATAGGCTGTTAGAATAGCTGATGTGAGAAGAATGATGGCTGTACGTGGAGGGTTGCATGGAGACAGAGAAAAACAGACATCCCAGTGGACATCAAGCAAGAAGCTACATCTGTGACTAGAGTTCAGGGGAGCAATTTCTATCAGAATTGTGAATGTGAGGGTTATCAGCAAACCAAAGATCAATAAAGTCTTGGAAGGGCTGACTGTCACATGGAGAAATTATAGAGGGAGGAGAAGGGGGCCAAGACCCCACTTGGGAATACCCAAAAATGTAGTGCAGGAGGAAAAGTCAGCAATGGAGCAACCAATAAATAAGGTCGGGTGAGGGGGTGGGAATTCAGGAAAGTGTGGTTTTCTGATAGCCAGGAGAAGAAAGTATCATGAGAAGAAAGGCATGGTCCATGAATCTAATGCAGTTGAAATGAAGAGGAAGTTGAATAGGGCAGGAGCTCAATAGATGTGATGACCTTGGCAAGGGGACACAAGCCTGATTACAGTAAGCTACAAGCAGACTTGAACCTGAGGGATGTGGAGAGTAATTTTAGGCAATTCTTCTGCAAGATTTTATAGGAAGAATCAAAGAAATGAGACTTGGATCAAAAAAAACCATTTCTTTCAGTAACTAATAGTAGGTACTACCTACCATCTTTTGCTCACTGTGTGCCAAGCACTGTGTGCTTTATCTCATGGACATTTTAATCCTTAAAAATCCATCAGATAGATATTATAATTTCCTTTTACATTAGTCAACTGAGGCAAAGAGATAGATAACTGGCCCAAGACCTTGCAACTAGTATCTAGAAGAGCTAACATTGGAACTCACATCTCTCCCATTTTAAGGCCCCTGGTTTTTTCCATGAAACTGCAATCAATGGCTAAGTGCCTAGTCTCACCCACATTCTCCCTTGGAATATGGTAAACCTGAAGCTGAGGATATTGACTCAATGTGTTAGTTCATATATTCTTTATATGTATTTAACCATGCCATATGCTCCATTGTTTAAATCCAGAACAGATAGAAAACCTCTTGAGGCATAGGATATAACCACAGTCTGCTTGAGTCAACTAGGACCATGTCCACCCCTTTATCAGTCACTGGGAAATTGTCAAACATGGATTGGTCTAGATGAACCAGAACACTTCTTGGGAGTTCAGGCTCAAGGGATAAATTGTCAAAATCTGGTTCTATTGGGAAGGGATAGGAGATAGATGTTGGACAGAGAATGCCCAGGATCTGACTATGGCTACAAACCTGTGTAAGTCATCCGTGAAGGGCCACTTTACAGATGCCGTCCCCACAAGATCTTAGGGACTATATTAACATAAGCTTGGAAGTTACTAAAAACTTTGTCATATTCCTTTATAAGGTTTCTAGAAAAGGAATTCTGACACATATGCCCAAGTTTGTTTTTATTTGCTATTTTCTCCCACTCTGAGATCTACAAAATTAATGAAATCTACTCTTACCGTTTTTTTCCTTTTCTGTCTTGGTGGAATAGTTTCCCCTCCCAAGGCTAGTCCTTACAATTATGCTTTGACCTCCACCTACGTGTTCTAACAAATCCACTGCAACTCCCCTTACCAGCTACCAATGACCTTCCTTACTGCTCTTCAGTGGACAGGTTCTGTCCTTAGCTTATTTGATCTCCATGAACATCTTCCTTTTTCTTAAAATACTTTCTTCTTTTGATTTCCATACAACTACATTCTCCTGGCTTTCCTAGTGCACCCCTGTGCTTTCCTCAGTGCCTTCTTCTACCTACCCTGTAAGTGTCCTATCAATCTCCATCTTTGATTATCTTCTTGCTTTACACATATTTGCTGAGTAATTCACCCATTCCTATAACTTCAACCACTATAAATATCAGTGTTCCTTAAACTCTTTTGGGTTATGGACCCCTTTGAGATCTGAAGAAAATTCTGGACCTTGTCCCTAAGAAAAAATATGCATAAGCACAATTTTTTCTAAACCATTTTAAGAGGCTCATGCTTCAGACCCTTAATGGATTTTTCCAAAGGTATTCCTGATCTACACTGCCAACAATTCCCAAACCTTTGTCTCTATCTACCACTCTTGGTCAAGACTCATATATCAAATTGCCTAGTTGATATCTCTAATTGAATATTCCACCAGCACCATACACTCAACATGTTTAACACCTATGATCTTCTCCTTACCTTAAGCCTGACCCTTACAGATTTAATATTTTTATCCTAAATAAGATTTAGTATTTTTCCTTATTGGGTCTTGTGCAATTCTTGTTAAGTTTATTCCCAGATATTTTGGAAGTGTTTATGTTAGGAATGATATATATTTATACCATTTCTATTTCTAGGTGTTTACTGCTAGCACAAAATAAAAGCTATTTTTGTATATTTATCAAATATTCAGACACCTTATTAAATTTTACTAGCTTTTTTACTATAGTTTCTTGGGTATTCTAAATAAAAATTCAAAGAATTGGCAAAGAGCTCAGTTTTTTCATTTTCTAATGTTCATGCTGATTATTTGATGTTCTTATCTAACTGTATTTCCTAATCTTGCTACTGAAAGTGTGGAATCAACAGCACGGGCATCATCTAGGAGCTTGTGAAAAATGAAGCATCTCAGCCCCATCCCTGGACCTATTGAATCAGAAGCTGCATTTTTAAAAGATCCCTAGATGATTCATGGAACAGTACAGTCTGAGAAACATTATTACTATTATTGGTAATAATGAGGATAGTAGGTAGCATTATCCAGTTCCTGATTTTAACTGAAATAGTTTCTATGTTTCACCAGTTAAATCATTTTGGTAAATACTTTTTATAACACAGAAGTAAGTTCCTTCTCTTGCTATCTTAGAATTTTTCATTTAGAATGATTGCTTAATGTTATCAAGTTTTATATATATGATAATAGCCTAATTCAATTAGTTTAATATAATTCATCATACCATCAAGGAGTACAGTTCATTATATTGACAAAGTATCTTTGAGAATTACTGGATCCTACTTCCTAATACTTTATTTTTTTCTATCCATAAGCAATAAGTCTCTAGCTTACTTTATTAGCTTGAGGTATTAAATTATAGCTAGTTTTATATAATAATTTGGGGACTATCTTCATATTCTTTTTCAGGAGACTGTAACAGCGGTTGACAAACCTAGTTTGCACAATAGAATTACCTGGGGAGCTTTAGAGATGTGTTAAAGTTTGGGCCCTGGTTTCTAGAAATTCTGTTTTGGGTAGTCTGGGACTCACCAGAAAACAGTATTTTTTAATTAAAACAACAACAACAATAATAATAGAAACAGCTGCACAGGTGATTCTAACGAGTTTCCGGGACTGAGGAATACTGTTCTAAAATCCTCTAAATAACTTCAGAAGATTAAATACAATTTCAGCATTCTCTATTTAGTTACCTTCTCAACGTCTTCTATGGTAATTGTTCCATTAACGTTTCCCATTTCTTTTTGAATGAATTTTAATAAACTATATCTTGCTCTTTATGAGGTTAAGGACATTTCCTTCTATTCCCATTTTGCTGAGTCTTTATTATGAATGGCTATGCGATTTTGTCAAATGCTATTTCTGCATCTATTGAAATGATGATGAAGTTTTTCTTCTTCCGTCTGTTAATATGGTGAATTGCATTGATTGATTGTGAACTGTTGAAGCAGCCTCCTATGCCTAAGATAAATCCCACTTGATTGTGATATATTGTCCTTTTAATATATTGCTGGATTCTATTTGTTAATATTTTGTTGAGGGGAAAAAGGATGGAAACTTACCTTTGCCGGTCATTCTTACCTTTCCTTTCCATAAGCCTGTTATTGTTTACTTCTCAAATTCTTCAGATAGTTGCTTCATTGCTTTCTGTACTTATCCAAATTTTCAGTTGGAATCAGTGGAAGAGATGGGTCATGGTAGTTTTCCTCCACCTTTCTTAGCACCTGAAATCTGCTACTCTTTTTGTGTGTTTTTTATAAACAGCACATCAATCTGTTAGTCTGTTTTTAAATGGGTGAACTCAGTCTATGCAGTCACACAGTTCACATTCTTGATTTTGTTTCATCTTACTTTATGTATATTTTTATTGTACTTTCTTTTTTGTTTTATGCTTTATTTCTGTTGTTTAATTATTCCCTATCCCCATCTCCTGTTACTTAGGAATACTACTGCAATTTTTCAATTTTTCAAGTGAATAAATATTCACCTTTCCTTTCCTGGGACTCACAAGCAAGCATCTTTCACTCAGCTACTACCTGAAAAGTAGATACCAAGTGTTTTTTCTCCAGCAAGGCATTGGACTTTCATTTCTTTATTGCTTTATCCAATAAGAAAAGCTCTTGAGAACGTTCTTTCAAGAAGTCTTCCCCAAACCAAAAGAATCTTTTCCCATGTTTTTATGTCTCTTCCTTTCCTCCTGTTTTACACAGGTTGTAGAGAGATTTGATCCTTCATTTCTTTCCAGACTAGCATTATTTGTTTGTGGTATATGAGCTCTATCCCAGAATCATTGTCTTAGCCTTTGCAGTATAGGTAATGATTATGCTCTTAGATAGATGGAAAGATAATTTATACTCCTTTGCTTTTCTCCATGTCCTCTTTCTTCATCTTTTCTTATCTTGAATCTTGAATTCTCTGTTCTGCCTGATTTCATTTTAGTTATAGCTCACAATTTTTTGGCTATTGTCTCTTTTCAAGTTTCCTTAGACTTTCATTAGACTATTTTCCTTAGACTCAATGGAAAGACAATATATTCAGTAATTCTTTGTACATTTGCAAACAACCTTTTATATTCCAATAGATGAATCTCAGAAACCTAATGAGCAAAAGAAGTCAGACACAAATGATTACATGTGGATGATTCCACCTATAGAAGTTTAAGAATAAAGAAAACTGATATATATATATATATAGAGAGAGAGAGAGAGAGAGAAAGAGAGGATATATATATATATATAGAGAGAGAGAGAGAGAGAGAGAGACAGAGAGAAAGGTAAGTAAATATAGATATAGATAGGTAGATGTGTATATATATCTATATGTAAAAGTGGTGAGAATAATGGTTACTTTGGGGAGAGGAATGAAAAAGTCTACTGGGGTGCTGGAAGTGTCTGTTTCTTGTTCTATGGGGTGGTTATATGTGTTTATACATATGTAAAAATCACCAAGCTATATGCTTAAGATTTTTGTACTTTATTATATACGACATATACCTCAATTTAAAAAAATAGGTTTAGGGACGCCTGGGTGGCTCAGTTGGTTGGACGACTGCCTTCGGCTCAGGTCATGATCCCGGAGTTCCGGGATCGAGTCCCGCATTGGGCTCCCAGCTCCACAGGGATTCTGCTTCTCCCTCTGACCTTCTCGCTCATGCTCTCTCTCACTGTCTCTCTCTCAAATAAATAAATAAAATCTTTAAAAAAAATGGGTTTAAAGAGGATGAAAAACATTAATTAATTAATAACTTAAGTATGAAAGAAAATTGAAAAAGAGAACCAAGAAGGTCTTTCCTCCATAAAAAGCCCCAGACCAAAAATTGCTAAAGGCAATTTCCAGTAAAACTCTCAGGAACAAATATATTTAATGCTATTTTAAATGTTCTGATTTAAAAAATAAAATAAAATAAAATGTTCTGATTTTTAAAAATAAAGAAATAAAAGATTCCCAGGTCATTCTGCAACATGAAAAGATGACCTCATATTTTTGCCCTTAAATTGGCCAGAACAAAGAAGCACCAAGCACTCATATTCTGAAGAAAGCTGCAAATAGTTGGAGACATCTGGGCTTGTTAGGAGTGGCTGAACTAGCCTAAAATAATCCTGTCTCCTTCCATTTAAGAGTGGTCAAACAAGGGAAAAGCTGAAAAGGCAGATACGCCTCCTTCTCCCAACCCCGTCCTCACCTTCCCACTCCCTGCCACCCACCCCAGGACCCTTCAGCTACAGGTTAAGCTTGATCTGGAGGGAAACAGATTCAAACAATTAAGAATGGACATAGCTGACATCTATCCTGTGAGCTCAAGTTACTAGGATCTAAAATACCCAATTAGCATTTCCATCAAAGACTGGTCACCATGTAAGTCAGTCAATAATCCATGAAAAGATTTTTTTTTAATCTATTTAAAAGCCAGAAGTCAGTTGGAAAGCATGACATACTATTCTTTTACAGACGATAAACATGAATTTTAAGGAAAAGATCGGTGAAGACAAAACCGGTTTTTGTCTATCCGGTTTCCTCCTATTAAAGAAAAACATCTTCTGTAACACGCTTACATTTCTTCACTAAGGGCCCGGTTTCATTCTTTCTTTTTGAACTCTGTACAAATGAAATTTGTGAAGCAATCATTGCATTTGCTGGAGCTGAGGGTCTGTTTGCATTTCCATTCATCTCCTCATTGCTGGGTTCTGCATTCAGGCACAGAGAGAAAAAAAAGCTAATAGAGCAGCAGGCCTTGGTCTGAAATCAGCACTGAGAGTATCAACCCACGTAGAAATAGATCTTTTTGTAAGGTTGAATGGGGCTGATAAAATAATAGATTGTCCTGCTGTGTGGAAGCTATGGGAATGCAGCTAATGGGACTGACACAGGTCCCCAGAAGCCACCTAGCAGTTGGAGCAAGAATCTGACAAAAAAAGCAAGCTCTAAGTAAGGTGCTATGGGTAAATTAACCCAATAGGTAAAGTGTGTGTGTGAGAGAGAGAGAGAGTTGGGAGGCAAAATTAACCATTAACACACACTGGTCTGCATATCCAGCTTCTGTTGCAAGTTCTAGCAATGTTTTAGCAGTCCTTATGGAAACATGCCCCATGTTTCAACCCTACTCCTGCGGAGAGAACAGGCTCCCAGGGACATAGGGGTGTATATGCCATTAAAACCAATCAACTGCATTGTTAAATTATACAAATATTTCCGTGCAGTTATCAACAGAAATGTAATTTTCTGAACAGTATCACACAAACAAAACATTTCTGGAGATGCTGCAGAAGTCAAAATGTTCATTTGGAGTCCCCAGTACTTAGACTTTTCTTTGTGATTTCTAGCTCATTCAACATCGTAGAAGCCAAGCAGACATATTTTGCAGCTGGAAAGTATCAGGGCAACTTCAGCGTGTCCCCCGGGCTGACCTGTGGCTCTTGGCTCTGTCCCTCCTAGCCTGACAGGCGGAAAGAATGCACAGGGAATGTCTCATTTGGATTTGGGGGATCAAAGTGGTGGTAAAAAGAGTTGGAAACCATAAGATGAGTACATCAGCCAAATTAAATTGGGGGAGGGGGGCAGGCACCTGCTCTAAGAGGAAAAAGCAAATCACTCTTGCTAGGGTATAAATAACTAATAATTTTCACAGTAAAGCCGAGTATACACATGTTATTTCCTTTTGTAGCATTTGTATCTGTTTCCTTCAGCTTTATTCATTTTTACCAAGAATAGAATCTTAAGTTAAATGGAAAGAGCAAAAATGTTAGAATATGGAATCTTGGGCTTACTGATCTAGCAAGGGGCACTGCCCTTCTGGGACCGTGAGGTGGGTATACTGTGTGACTTTCCCTATAGCCCTGAAAGTGCAGCTACTGACTCTACCTTATTTCACGATATTTCCAGGATACAGGGCTATGTGTGCTTCTCTGGTCCCTGTGTGAAGAATTAGAATATTAGGACATAATGCAACTCCTCAGTGTAACTCCATGTAAGGTTCTGAAAAAGTCAAACGTTGAGGTATTTAGGAGGTAAGTGGGGAAAATCCAGAAGGTCCTAACACATGCCCCTGTGAGCCATGTTGCAATCAGTTCACAGGCTAAAAGAACTCGAGTCTGTAGAGAGCTTAGGAATAATAGGGCAGAATGAGCAGGCCTGGCCTTGCAAGGACTCTGTGAGACAACCTCAACATTCCCTTCCTCTGAAAGGGCTTGGAGATCCTGGAGAGATGAAGAACACTAGTAGTCATTCTAGACATTTGGAAGTTGGTCTTTCTCCCACATGCATTTCTTGTCCGGTTGAATCAAAAAATGTAGGGTTGGGGTACCGGTGGCTCAGTCGGTTGGGCGTCTGCCTTCAGCTCAGGTCATGATCCTGGGGTCCTGGGGTCGAGTCCCGCATCGGGCTCCCTGCTCGGCAAGGAGTCTGTTCCTCTCCCTCTGCCTGCCACTCCCCTGCTTTTGCCCTCTCTCTCTTCCTCTCTCTTTCAAATAAATAAATAAATAAAATCCTAAAAAAAAAAAGTAGGGTTGAGGAGGGACCTGAATGTTAGAAGGTACTTTCCAGAGCAAAGGAGCAGAGCCCTGTAGCTCTATGCACTGTCCTTCAGTTGCTCTCTGGGGTGTATCTACCTCCTCACCAGTGCAGCATGACCAAACTCAAATAGGGCCTGGGTGACTGTAAGTGACATTGCTAGTATGACTTCTTAGAATGGCTTCTAAGCTAGGGGTGCCTGGTTGGCTCCACTGACTAAACGTCTGCCTTCAGCTCAGGTCAGGATCCAAGGGTCCTAGGATTGAATTCCACATCTGGCGCCCTGCTCAGCAGGAAATCTGCTTCTGCCTCTGCCCTTCCCCCCACTCACTTTCTCTCTTTCTCTCTCTCTCTCTCTCATGCCCCCCTCACAAAAATAAATAATCTTAAAAAAAAAATGCTTCTGAGTTGGTCATGCTGACCATGGTAGGTATTCAATAAATGTACTGAAGGATAATATTCTACCTTAAGTTGTTTCTTATCTCTCCCATATGACCATATCTTGTTTCCCTATTAAGATCATAAGCAGGGACAACATGTTACATTTCACCTGCCTTACAGTTCCTCAGAGAGTACCATACTCAGAGTGCTTTGTAGAAACACTGAATCCTTAAATACTTTTCTGTGCTTACAAAGAGACAGACATTTTCTGTTTATGCTTATTTCTTCATTTACATTATTCAATATGGTGTGACCTTTCAAACTTTCACCTGCAATGACTCCTAGTTTAACACACCAGCCCCTAATTAGTTTTCCTAGTTCTGGTGGACAGCTGCAAGACACAAAACATATGATCAATTTTATATGATATTTCAATAATTCACATCCTCTTACTGAGAAGAATTACAGCCGAAAGAAAAAAAAAAAAAAAAACCAACAACCAGAAACATTGTCCTGTAGGTAAATATAAATTTTCTCTCATTCCTTGTATTTATCCATTTTCAAGACCACTTTCCATTTATTTAGTTCTCTTTTCTGAAGTGTTTCTGAGAAAAAATAAAAGCATATTTCCCTTGAGGTAGTCTGTTTGGAATGAATTATTCAAAGGGCAACCCAGCAATGTGTGGGCTTCCATAGGTAACATGGCCATCTACCACTTTAAGGAAACACAATATAAATAGATAAAGCAGTTAGCAGGTAATTACATGCATTAAAGAAAAAGTTTCCACTTTCCAGAGAATTAATGCAAGCTCTCACGTTGCATTGAACATGAATTTCAACTTTTAAATTCTGATTTGCATAAAACTTTTTCATAAAAGAGGCATACCTATAACAAGAATTTCTCCACTACCAGGATTTGGCATTGGCCCCCACAGACTCCCCAACTGGCTGCAGATATGCACTTCAAAGCCTTTTTGGAAATGCCAATCCTACACTGAAAAATCTGTGTGAACTGCAATTAGAAAAGCCAGACCTAAGGACGAACATTATCGGCTAATTATAATGAGGAGGAGCCTGAGGGAGAATCTTCTAATCCCCAGAGATTACATCTGCATTTGAAAGAGTGATGTCAGACCTCTCTGTAGCTATGACCCTCAGGTCTAACCCAATCAAAGGCTCCATGTGCAGCTGGGCTTGCTCATTTGTTCTCCTAGATCTTATCAGGCTTGACTCCTTCTCCCATTAGAACTCCCCTTTCTCACTTGCTGCCTCAATTTTCCTCTATTCACAAACTCTCAGAATAGAAAGGAGCTTAAAGGTCTTCTAATCCACTGATTTTGAAACTTGGTTTTTGTTTTGTTTTGTTTTTTGTTTTTAAATCAAGGAATCCTTTCTGCAAATGAAGGCTCCCCCAGAAACCCAAGGTGTAAAACAGAGCCACCTGCATGTGAGGTGCTCAGGGAGTGGAGCTGGGCCAGTGGCCCAACTGCAGCACTGACCTGCCCCCTCCCACTAAAGACTTCAAAGATAGCAATGCCACTTCCTCTCCAGAGGAGTGAAGAAACAGGAAGTTGGATTCTGTGTTTCTCCAGAGGGGCACTATTGGCATTCGAGGGCAGAAGCAGCCTTCCTGATTCTGCATGGGAGTCATTGAGCTTCCCTAGCTCAGTGTCGGTAGTGCCCTCCCATACTTGAGTTGACCGAAATCAGCTAGCTGCTGAGGGGGAGTGGTCTGCTTCCACCTGGGCTGAGAATCACATGACCCAGGCGTGATTGGCCCAGGTTTAGTCCGAGGACAAGGCCCAGCCTAGGGCTTCCTCTTTAGTTCATGGACTTTCCTGCCTGCTACAGGTTTTCCTTTTTGAGCTTCGCCCTAACAGTGCGGCCCCTGTCTACTGAAATTTGGCTTCTACTTGTCCAGGAGAATGCCTTACCATACCACTGCCACTGCCACTCCTGGTGTGGAAGCCAGGAAGGCTTTCCCACCTAAGACTAGAGATTAATGTAGACACACAAGAAAAATATCCCCAGCACTTCCTCAGTTTATTGTTAGCACAAACTTAACTCCTGGCCCCATGACAAATGCAGCTTCTCAGTGAGATGTGTTTTCAGTTCACTAGCCCAGAAGAACTGATTTTTTTTTTCTTCATCCCAGATTGTAGTGTTTGATTCTGGATCATGTATATATTCTCTATAACCTTGATTCTAGTAAATTATTTCTTGGCTGCCATCCTCCGCAAACAGCAAAGGTTTGGGAGTCAAAGAGCTCCTGGTTAGATTCCTGTCTCCTCCATTCATCAGCTAGGTGGTTTCCTAGAGGTCACCCTGGTTTTCTGAGCCTCAGTTTCCTCATTTGTAGACTGGGGAGAAAATTCCTCTTGCAGGATCCTTGTATGGATTCAATGTGATAATGCACATATGATACTTAGGGCTGTTAGTTCCTTGTTTAGTGGCTGGCGTCACTGTTAAGATGATCACCTTCACCATTTCTTCACCTTGGTAGAATTGGTTGAACAAAGTAAGTTCCCCTAAGGTGAGTTTCATAAGGTCGTCACATGGAAGTAGCTAAGGACACTCATTCTAGATTCCCTGCTCAGTTTCCCCTCGGCTTTCGAGCTTGCCCAGTAATGTGGGCCTATATTGGAGGAGAGTGGTAGACTCCCCTCTTCTTCCTACAGTAAGACATCCCTGTAGTCATCCAAGAGATCTTATTTCCCACTGATAGAGGGGTCGGCAAATTTCCAGACCTTTTCAAATGGGTTTTTACCAACAGTCTATCAAGTCTCCAGAGGGAACTATCATGTCTGAGACAGCCAGGATCCTTTTATTACTGACAGTTTGAGCTGTGTGGTTGAAATCATTTCTGACAAGAAAAAAACAGGCTCAAGTACAATGAAAGCACAGACCGTCCACAGTGACCAATTTTCAAAGTTCAAAATCTCCACGAGTGCTTAATTATGCCACACAAAAATTTCCATCGAAGTTTCATGTAAATTTTTTTCTTTTGCACTCAGTGCTCAAAAACCAGTTGAACAATTTCAAAAATCACAGCTATTAAGTCATCTAAACCAAGCACATTGTTCTGAGATATTTGCCAAAAGTTGTTTCCGCACACAATTTGCTTTGCTGAATCAATTAGTTTTTGCAAAGTTCTATTTGTGTAGAGCATTTGTTAGATGCCTGTTTAAAACCTACCCATATGGTTAGTGTTTTAAACAATATGTACAGATGTTAAGTGTGTATATGAAAAAGCATGCTTTATTGAAAATATTTAAGACCCAATAAATCATAACAAATTCAATATTACATTCCATGTTGGGATTCTTTTGATGAACAGATCAAGCAGCTCTTCTTAACAGACAGGCTGCATGTGTTTCTGAGGAAATTTTGCCCAAGGAAAGACTGGCGCAGATTCCCTAGCTACATTTCCTTGTTCTTTTTATTCTCAATGAAACAATAATTATTCAATTAATCTTGTCAACAAGTGGAGGCTGGTTTCATTTCAGTTGTTTACTAATTATTACTGGGTAGATCTTTAGATCCTTGAAAATGTTGTCCAATTGTGACAAACTACTAATGAAGCAAGACTTGGTTAATTAGGGAATAAGAGCAATTAGCTTGTCAGCAGTTAATTCCAACAGTCCCTAGAGAAATGCTACATTTAGGGATACGTACCACAGGAGCTATTGACCTCTAAACTTTCCTCCTTTTCTGTCACCGCTGTTTAATGGAAAGTCACTTATTTTGTCAGGCTAATAACTGAGATAATGAAGTAGCCTATGGCTCCAGCTTTCTACTCTGTTTTTCTCTTGCTAATTTTAGAAAGTTTAAAAATAGATGAGTGGATCTATTTTGGACATCATTTAAAAAAAGGAAAACCAAGGTGGGACTTCACAGAATCCATTGAGGCCTGCTGACCACCCCCAAAGTTATCTGGATCTCATTAGTCCTCACAGAGGTTTCTCTGCCAAGAAAAGTTGGTTGTGAAATTTTTAAATTAAAAGGCCTTTATGATCCAAACCAGTTTTGTTTGAAAGTTTGATCCCATTGATGGGATGATGGGGGATGATTCTGAAAGATATTCTCTTGTTTCCACATTTACTGACAAAAACTATCCTTAAAAAACAATGGTATTAGGTAATTCATTTGTAGCCTTTTGTGTATGTGTGTGAGGGACAGGTGGGTGAGGTTTACTTATCATGATCATTAAAAATATCTTAGGACAACTTGACAAACTTGACTTTACCGAAGAGTAATCATTTTTTTTTTTTTTGAAGATTTACTTATTTAGATTAGAGAGAGAGAGCACATGCAGGAGGGGCAGAGGTAGTGGAAGAAAGAGAATCCCAAGTAGACTCCATGCTCCATGCAGAGCCTGACTCAGAGCCCTATCCCATGACCCCAAAGATCACAATCTGGGCTGAAACCAAGAGTCGGGTACTCAACCAACTGCGCCACCCAAGTGCCCCTCAAAGAGTAATAATTTAAGTCAGGATGATTGTTCTAATCTTGGACCTCCCAGTTTCCGGGTAAAGTCTCTGAGGAATATTCCCTCCACATCTAGAGTGGCTGAATCTGGCTAAGACTCAGATTGAGATATGTCACTGAACCAGTTGTTTCCCCTTTCCCCATTCTTCCAAAAGGCTAGGATGGGAAAGTGTTAACCCTGCCTCTTGGAAGACCAGTCACGGGCCATGCTCTGTTTTCCCCATGGCACGTTTCAGAACTTCACTTAACTCACTTTTACTTTTCTCCTTGGGAGTGAAGGAAATGACAGTAACATGGAAATGGAAATGAAAATGAGAGCAACTAATACCATCTTGTCATGTAGTTTTGCTGAAGTTGTCACCAGTTCTAAAGATAATGGTGTTGACCTTGTTGGAATTTCAGGGGCCCAATAAATAGCACCCCCTTTTCCCATCCTGAGTTTTGAAACAAGTAAGAAGTAAGACAAAGGGGTAAGATGGATAGGAGCCCATTTTATCTTGATTTTAAATTAACAGAGTTCAATTCAGATTGTACTACATTCTCAAGGGAAGTTACCTCAGTATTTTAAAGAAATTAACAAAATGTAATACTATTTTAAACATCAGATTAGAGATGTGGTTGCTATAAGAATTTGGGTTTTATCACTGACAGGAAGCCTTCCTTGTTAGGAAGGCCACAGACTAGGCCCCAGAATTAGAAAGAATTGCCCACCCAGTCTCCGGACCAGCAGACCACATCATGTGGTCAACCCGCCTGCACGAGCAGAGCTGTGCTCCTGCTGGTGGCTGCACACTGCAGAGGAAGGAGCTGACTGTGTATGTTCTAGCTTCTCTTTCCAAACTCAGTAATCAGATTAAGTCACTCCTCCTCCAAGGGAGCAGTAAGGAAAGGCAAGAGTAAAAGTGTGTTTCCTGAGTAGGATTTCTTCCATCTAAGTAGGGAAGAACTCTTCCTTTCAACAGCTATTATAGACATTGGTGTTCCATATGGTGACATTCTGAATTTCATTACAAAACTAATAGTACAGTAAATTTTGAATTAAATGTCATTAATTTAAGTATTAAGGTGATTAGGAACTTTTGCATTGTCAATAAACAAAGGCTGTAGCAGTGTCTATAGAAGTTTCATGGGATTACTTTGATTTCTTAAGAGAGTGTACTAATTTTAAGTTATTTCAAAATACTCAAATAAAAAAAGGACCATGCTAATTATAAAATATTGTTATGTGTTGATGTATCTCACATAACATATGTATTTTGTTCTTGTTAGAACAGTGGGTATGCAGAACAAAACCAACCCAATTGTTTTTATTTTACTTCTTTTTTTTTAAGATTTTATTTATTTGATAGAGATAGATCACAAGTAGGCAGAGAGGCAGGCAGAGAGAGAGAGGAGGAAGCAGACTCCCTGCCTAGCAGAGAGCCCAATGTGGGACTCGATCCCAGGACCCCGAGATCATGACCTGAGCTGAAGGCAGAGGCTTAACCCACTGAGCCACCAAGGGGCCCCTTATTTTACTTCTTGATATGCACATTTTCTACCAATATGCTCTACCCTTCAGTATACTGATGAGTAAAGAAAAACTGAAAGGAAAAGGAGCTATGGGCTGCCTTATCTTTCCCTTTCCTTTAATCATTTTCAACATGAGTGATTGATATACAGGGGGATAGTATAAGTAAAAGAAGATGTGATACGGTTCCCTGATATTTGTATGTCTTAGAACACTATTGCTTTCCTCCTGCATTTGAAACAAATTATGGTGATTTTTTTGGTTTGTTTGTTTGTTCATTTTAGAGAGAGCTTGCACTCGAGTGGGAGGGGCAGAGGGAGAAGGAGAGAGAAAATCTTACAACCCTGAGATCATGACCTTAGTCAAAATCAGGAGTCGGATGCTTAACCAACTGAACCACCTAGGTACCCCAAAACAAATTCTGGTTTGAACAGGAAGCCGTGGTCTTTGGGGGTTGTTTGTAGTACCCCGAACAACTTTTTATTCAGTCCTAGATGTAACACGCTTCCTTTGTACTTGCTTTCAGTGTTGCTCAACTCTCATGCATTGTGGGTTCACCCAAATTCCATGCTCCTGAGGATATTGTGCATGCTATCTGCAAATGGGGCAGCTGGGGAAAGAGGGAGCTATAGTACACAAACCTTCGCTACTCAAATACATACTTTATTGTTCCATCAGACATCATGTATGAAACACAAGTTCAAAGACAAAATTACTAAGAATTTCAAAATAGAGACAGTAGAGAGACAAACCAAGTGTAGGGCACTTTCTAGCATAGGGTTCTGAAAAGTGGCACAGGTCCCATGCCCAGGAAGCCAGTTCTGGGTAGAAGGTTAGACCTAAGGAAATTCAAGCCATAGAAGGGAAGGCTGAATTCCAGGATAGTGAACTGAAAATGAGGAACAGGGGGTGGAACAACCCCCAATTCTTGCTTTAAGCAATTGCTCTCACTTTTGCGAGGAAGTAAGAGTACCAACAACAAATGAGCCCTGTACCAACAGAACACCAGGCTGCAGGCTATAGCTGGCAAGAGTATTAGAGGTGACTTACCCCTCAATAAATACAAAGTAATTCTTCTTAAGTTGTTATTCAGCATTTTATGGACCCAATTTAGCCTTTGTGCTAAATTACCTTCCACTAAGCACAAAAGTATGTGAATTTTTGTTTCATTTTTGTGGGCGTCTGGCAACAACCAGTCTGGTTAAATAAAAGTTTATTATAATTTTTCAACTGACTTAGTAAAATTGGTATAAGTATGTAGGTTTGGTAAATTAAACAGCTTTTCAAAGTCCTTTAAACTCATTACATTTGCAACCACTTTAGAATTTACAAAGTGCTTTTTACCTACAGAATCCCCGTTTAACCCCCATAATAACCCTGTGAGGTAGAAGAGGCAGACATTATTATCCCTGTGTATGGGTATGTTTACCAGACCTCTGAATTGAATTCCATGGACATACATCTCTCCATGGCCTCAGCTGATTGGAAGGTGGAAGCATTTAATGCAAGGGAAATTAGACATTGGCTAGACAGCAAAGGACCTTGTGCTACCGGACTCTAGAGGTGAGATGAGTCAGTTGGGTGTATCTCTCAGCAGAAGTAAGGCAATTTGTCCCATGCAGACCCCTTTATACAGCTCATAATTTGTCTCAACATTTCTAAAACAGATTTGTTGAGACATTTTCTCAAATTGCCCTTTTCTCATTCTTTTCCATCTTCGTAAAAAGCACTTCCATCCAATATTTGCTTGGCCAACCCTTAGGAGTTAGCCTTGAGTGCTCCTTTTCCTTGCATCCAACCTATCAGAAAGCTCCACCAGTTCTGTTGATAAATTTGGTCTATCTGCTTTTCATCACTGCTACCCACCCCCTGGTCCAAGCTACATTTAGTTCTTGCCTAACTTTGCAATAGCCACAAAGCAGGTCTCCCTGCTTTGTTCTTGATCCATTGTAATCCATTTTCCACACAATAACCATTTATAGAGCTTTATAAAATGTAATTCAAACCATTTACATGCTTAAAAATTTTCAAAACTCCTTCATAGTTCAGGAACTCATTTCCCTGGTTTCCAAGGGTCTATGTGATCTGGAATTTGCATCCCTCTGCAAACCTGACTCCCAGCAATCTCTTCAGCCACACTGGCCTTCTGTTAGTAGCTGGAGTCCATCGAACTCTCTCCCCCTTGGGGCTTTTGTACTTGCTAGTCCCTCTGCCTGGAATGTTCTTCTGCCAGCCCTTTGCAGTGCTTATTTTTTAAATCATTGGGGGAGGGGGCGCGTTAAATGCCACCTCTGCAGGGAGGCCCTTCAATGACCTCCACATCTGAAGTGATTCTCCTACCCCAGTTCTGTATGCCCTATCCAGCTTCTATTTATTCCCATCACAGAATGTTTGCAGTCTTTCCCATTTATTAATGACTTAGTTTATTTATTGAACTTTCCCCCACCAAAATGTAAGTTTCATGAGGGTAAGAACTTGTCTCAATTGTTTATCCTTGTGTCCCAAGCACATAGAACGGTATCTGGAACCTAATATGCACTTAACGATTTTTTTTTTAATTTAAATGAAGAATAGGAGGAAGCCAAATAGATCGTGTCAAAGTTGCCTGAGGTAGTGGAGACTGGGGCAACCTGACATACATTGAAGTCTATGTACACGTGGAGGAAATAAAAATTATGCATAAGTAAAAGAGAAAGGGACATGAACAGGATTGCAGAAATGAGCCAAAATCTGAAAAAGAATGAATACAGGCCCTAGAACTGCCTTCAGTGAGAGCAATGTCCAAGTTCTTAACTCAGCACAGGTGTGTCCTAACAATAAACTCTTTTTACCAATCAAAGTCCCAAGTTTTTTTAAATTAGAAAACTGAAGGCAATTCTGTAGTCTTGTCTTCTATTGCTGTGGTTTTCGTCAATATTCTTTTAGCTACAAGTACCAGATATAAAATACAAGCTAGCTTGAAGAAAAAGGGGACTTTTATTGATTCATAAAACTAGGAAGTCTAGGGACATATTTGGTTTAGTCATGGCTGAACCTAGAAGCTCAAATTATATCATCTTCTTTCTCTCTTTCTTTTTTGATCTCCTCTTTGGATATACAGGTCAGATAGGTAGATAAATCGAGGTAGATATCCATCCCCATTTCTTAAACTTGCTTCCCTCCGTGCTACAGATTCACTCTTAGACAAATTCTCACCTTTTGGAAGAAACCAGCCATAGTCACACCACATTCTTACAACTCTTGATCAAGAAGGGAGGGATACTCTCCCTCTCCCAATGAATTTCACAGGGCTCTTTTACCTGACTCAATTTGTATGAGTCCAGGAGGCTAAGTCATTGTGAATGGTCATCCTGGATGACATGTCAGATCTTTTGGCCAGTAAGCCAGACAGAGTGACAAACAACCCATGAAGACCACATGGCGTGGGTGATGTGGGCTTCCCCGAAGAGGAGATGCTGTCAGACAAAAATGGCACATCTACTTCTGTACTCCCCCACCTCCCAAATACCTTACAATTCCCTGCCCATGCCATGCTCTTCTGTATGACAGGGGTTTGCGTGTGCCCCTGCCTTCGATTACCTTCTTTCTCAGCTGCCTGCTCAACTCAGGATGAGATGTTTATTCTAAGAGTACTCCATGCACGCCTCCATGATAGCCAGCTCACTGCCCTGTTCTTGATCTTTGTTTACATGTGTCTTTCTTTGTCAGACTCTGAGAGTCTCAACTTCAGGGACAGTGAATCCTTGCTCAACATAATAGGGTCTCCATAAACAAATGGATGTGAGACTACTTCACATTCAAAGGTCACACAACAAATGAATTTTTCAAAACTAGTGTGGCATTATAATTGTAAAAGACATAGGGACCTATGACTTTTTCAGCTATTGCAGAAATGCCTTAGTTTGGGAATTAATGCTGTTGAAGAGAAGCAAAACAGTTCTCTGCTGAATAAATACAAAAGGCCTTAGATGGTTCCGCCGAAGTAACTTGTACCACTGGAGTTCTAGCAACTCAGGGAGCTTTTCGATTCTTGAGTTCTTTTCGTGGTCTTTCCAACAATTGATAGCCCAAGCAAACATTTGTCCAGTGTGCACTTAGTGGGTACTAAATAGGAGTCTGACTGCACCAGTGACCAGAGACAGAAAGATAAGTGGAACATGTCCCCTGACACTGAGGAGATATAGTCAATAAAGGAGTCAGACACAGTAGTCTGTGTGATCCTTTAAGATCAGGTAAATCATGGCACCCTTCTGTTCAAGACCCCCAGTGGTTTCCCTTCCCCCTTGTTATCTCCAGACTTCTCACCAGGCCTACAGACCCTCATGGTGTGGCTTTCTCCTACCTTTCTGACCCCATCTTCCACCACTTCAGTACAACCAGGTTTCTGCCTGAAGCCCTTGAACTATTTCTCTGCCTGAAATGCTCTTCCCCAGATAGCCATAATCCAATCTCTCACTTCCTTTAGATCTCAGCTTAAATGCTTTCTTAACAAAAATTGAATTAAATGGAATTAAAATGTAAATAAATGCTTTCTTTTTTTTTTAAAGACTCTTTTTGAATATTTATTTGAGCAAGTGAGAGAGCACATGCACAACACAGGAAGGGCAGAGTAAGGAGAAGCAGACTCCCTGCTGAGCAGGGAGCCCAATGCCCACTGGGTCTCCGTCCCAGGACCCCCAAGATCATGACCTGAGCCCAAAGCAGCCTTTTAACTGACTGAACCAGCCAGACACACCAAATAAATGCTTTCTTAACAAAAAGGACTTTCCTATCCAGACTATCCACCACCCAGTTCCCAGCACCATTCCCAAATCCCTCCACCTGACTTTCTTTTTTTTCAAGCACTTACTGCTGATATATGTTGTGTCCCTCTCTCTCTTATACACAAATCACAAGCTCCATGAAGCAGGAATTTGCAGTTTTATTCATATTCAACAAGTAGATGTTGAGTTAATGAGTGAATGAATGAGGACTTTAATAAACTTTTTCTAGGTATACTGTACACACTATAACAATTATTCTCTTAAACTGCACTGATGATACCTTTTACTAAAGAGAACTGAATCCTGGGGCCTAGCTCTAGCTGGTGAGGCTATTTCTCATTTCTAGAGAACCATGAAAACCAAGACAGTGAACTAGATGATGTGAAGGGCTCATATAGGGTTAAAATAAGACTCAGATTATAAGGAGACTTTGACCTAGTAGAAGGAAGAAAATTCACACCCAATCATGCAAATGTAGTTAGCAACTGGAGTCCAAAGACAGAGCACATCATGAAGTCTCAGAATAGAGAATTCTAGAAGAAGACGTAAAAAGATGGAAGATCATCCCATGTTCTTGGATCGGAAGAATAAACATTGTTAAAATGTCTATACTACCTAGAGCAATCTATACTTTTAATGCCATTCCCATCAAAATTCCATTGGTATTTTTCAAAGAGCTGGAGCAAATAATCCTAAAATTTGTATGGAACCAGAAGAGACCCCGAATCGCTAAGGAAATATTGAAAAACAAAAATAAAAC